>CAAKHC010018891.1:19191-65494 GCA_901007825.1 Macroramphosus scolopax
AACTAGGTGGGGTTGCTGAAGAATTGACAGTTTCATCCTAACATCTGTGGCAAAGTGGGGGGACCTTAACGACAATACACCAGCTCATCCTGCATCAGCAAGGCCTCTCTCATGTAGACATGTGTTTCCAGGTGTGCTGTCATAGCAGCATAAGTGACATGACAGCAGCTAACCTGTTTGTTAAAATGCTAAATTGGGGTGCAGAGAAGGGAAGGGAAGTCCCTTACTCATTCTGCAGCATAGTGGCCACTAACATGCAGCTAGAGACATAAAAAACCACAAGAACGATGAGTCCTACAGCCGATGGTGTGAGAACCAAAGAGCCCTGATTTCAAAATCATCCAGTCACAATCACATGAAGAGACACAGGAAACAAAAGTCTAAATTTCCAGAAAAATGTAATTCTCTAAAGTGGAACAACTGTCCTGTAAAGTTCTGTGTGCAGAAGTCTACAATACAGTGGACAGTGTCTCCCTGTTGAGCACCAGTTAGGGTGACACAAAGAGTGATCTCTGCACTGTGAAGTCTGTAACTTTAAGGTCTAACCACTAGAACCAAATAACTGCTGACACCTCATATTACACACGTTTTTTTTTTATAGTACGTAGATTCTGTTCCATCAGGTTTTAGATTGTTCCTTCATCATAACATTGTTGTAGTACCTTAGGTGAGGTAGGAATCTTGTTGTGGCCAAAGTAAGAAAAACTGGTTTCTTTGTTTATATGGACAACTGACTTTAATTAAACAGGCATGAAAACTGCAACCCCTCGCCTGCCACTTGTCATGGTGTCAAAGAATATAATGGGAAATAGGAAAACGTATCACTAGTATTTTCTAACCTACTCTAACACTGCCCCCACCACCCCCAACTTCTCTCTGTGTCTCTCTTTCACACACTCCCTCCCTCCCTCCCTCCACCCCTCTCCCTTGTTTCCTAGGAAACAGTCAAAGACATCAGCCCACACACACCATACAAAAGGGTTCACACGCAGTCCTTTCTTTCCATGCTAGCTGAGTCCTACTCGTCTCTTATATCACAGTGTGGCTGACCTGGTAAACAGGTAAACACCACAAGACGCATGCAGAGTGTGACGGCTGGCCTTTCAATAGTCATACTTCTAACATTACATCGTCTGATGTAAGCTGGAGAGATACTGGGTTACACTAGAATGCCTATTTTGAGAGCATATGTCATTCTCCTCGGATTCATTTGAAGAACCCACTGCTATCGTCAGAGTCTCTCACTAACTCGATTTGATGCACATTCGCCTGAGTCTCCTGATAGAGCTGCGTTATGACATAGTTGCAGTGAAGCTAATGCTGCTGCATCTGCTTGTATTGCGAGTGTGACTATATGCGTATCGGTTGCTGTAGCTGCTTTTATAATAACAAATGCAATCAGTACTGTGTTTGTTGACTACACAAACATTGACTGTTGCTTCCTTTGCTTTTTATGGCTTTATTTATGAGTGTTGCTGTGTATACACTGAACTACTGCTATTAGTGAAACTGATAGTGTTACTTTTACTTCTGCTCAAATTCCTAGCAGTAGTATTGCCTTTTGCTCATCATATGATTTCATCGAAAATTTACAAACACATAGATCCACATAATAAGATACGAAATAGACAGAATTTTAAGATGACTTCAGCAATCACATTTCTCATGTTATCTTAATTTGAGGAATGTTTCCGGCTGTTATACCGACAGACAGCTAGAAATTCATCAATACATGTTGGGACACCTGTATGGTTGTTTTTCGCATCAACTTTCAAGACTTCATTTACTTCCATTGCTGCAGAAAAGCTGCCAATAACAGTTATCTTTACCTCTAACAGTTACCACTTACTTTTTGTACCATTTAAGGTTCCCTGATAAATTTTAAAGTGCTTGCAAATTAGAATTTACGCTTTAAACTATGGAAGTGCAGTATTGATGTGCTGCTGGCTACAAACATTTTTACATGCATGGGAACATTGAATCAGTTTCATTTATTTTCTAAATGCTGAAACCGTTCTGGGAGTGGGAGGCTGCACAAATTCTCCAGTGACAAATGAACATCTGTATTTCCTTGCTCCAGATCAGCCGGCACCTGGAACAACAGTGCGATGGCCAGTCCAGAGGATGTGATCGAGCCAGTGGCTCAGGCCTCAAGTGGCCAAAGCCTGGGACAAAGACGATTCTCTCGTGACGTCCAGAATCTGAATCGAGATGAGATAGATGGCCTCTTATCCAACAGTGGTGAGAAAAGCATGTTAAACAGTCGGTTTGACCGGCTCATTGAACAACTCTAACTGCTGTATCAGAAGAAATATCAGTGAAATATTCTTCTCCTTCAGCAGACGGCCGTCCGTTCCTTGTGGTGCATCGTCTTCCAGAAGTAAAAGAGGAAGGTATACCCTACTTGATGCCTGGAGTCCCTATTACATGCAGAGTTGACAACACAGAGAAATACACTACTCGCTCAAAGGTACATCTAATATTTAGTATTTTTCTATATTCAAAAAAGAAATTGTTATTTTGTTCTTTTGTTGTTGCAGAAAGGATACTAGTATTTACAATAGGGATGCAAAATATGCAAAAAAACTATATTTACTATATTTTGAGCGCTATAACTTTCACTGATTTTAGTGGAAATTGTCCTTTTTGTATTTAAATGGTAGTGGCAAAAATTCTAAACTTGTATTGTAATTCTTGCTGGGTCATGTACCAAACACACATGCTTCCTTACATAAGAAGAATATGTTTGTATCTGCATCACATATCTGAATCTCTGGAGCACCTCCATGCCTTCACATCAACCCATTATCACCTTCATTATCTGACTTGACAAAGCTGTTTCTCTGTTTCACAGAGTCGTGAAACCACAAAAGAAGCTCTATTGCTGAACTTATGAATAGACTGTAAATTCTCAGACAAGTCAGCCGCCGCTTTTTATTGTGTGGTTATAAACAGGCTTTTCACTTCACTTTCGTTTTGCACCAGCAGGCTTAGCTGTTGCATTCACCTACTGATAATCAGTTAGAGAAAAAAGGCTGAAAATTACCCAGTGAATTGTGTTTGAGGAGGTGGACACTTCTGGGATGCCTGACTGGCCCTTCTTCAGGTGTCAGGGGCCAGATTTACAGTTAAATATTTATTTATTTATGTGATCCATAGAACGGTCCAGTGGAGTTCTACTGCATACATTTTATGTGCATCATTTAAATAATGCCCCCCAGGTCCGTGTAGGCACCTTGTACACAGTGTGGCTAACTCATGGTCAGTTCCACTGGACCGTAAAGAGGAAGTACAAGCACTTCCAGGAGCTGCATCGAGACCTTTACAAGCACAGGATGATGATTCACTTGCTACCTTTGGGAAGGTTAGTGCACCCGTCTGCTTATCTTAATTATGCAAATCAACATGGCACTCTTAGAAGCATGACACAATCTGAATGATAGGCTGTTCAGGACTTTTATTGTCAAATATCTCAAGCACAAAGCATTTTGAATATTTAAATTTCTCCCACAGATTTGCAAAGGAGAGGCAGCAGCTGAGGGCCATGTCGGAGGAAATGCCGAGCCTACACGGGACGGAACGAACCAGAAGGACCTCCAGCAAAATGGTATCAAACAAATCAGACAGAGAAGAAGTAGAGTATAGAGCAAATCCAATCGGCTTACTGTCATGGCACCTATATAAGCTGTCAATATTCCAAGTCAAGATTTGTGTTATTTATCTGCTTCTCATACAGAAATTCCTTGAGGAGTACCTGAATGGACTGCTCGAGAACACTTTCTGTAGGAACGACCACAGCATGGTAACGTCTTCCAAACACGGACATGCACAGCACAGATATTAGGTGAATGTCATGTGGCTTAATGGCTTTCTTCTATTTCTCAGCTGGAGTTCCTCTCTGTCGGTGCTCTCTCCTTCATCACTGATCTGGGACCAAAAGGCTTGTAAGCAGAACACCTGTGCTTAAGTGATAGACAAGGACAAGCAGGGAAATGACTGAAAGTGCAGAGATTTATTGTGCAATATGTCTCAATTTATCTCAGGGAGGGGCCCATCTTCAAGAGATCGGGGGGTCACCGGATTCAAGGCCTGAACTGCATCGGCCATCATCAGTTCTGTTTCCGCTGGTCACGACGCTGGCTGGTGGTGAAAGACTCCTTCTTGATGTATATGAACAGAGACAATGGCAACATCAACTTTGTGTTGCTGTTTGACCCAGAGTTCAAAGTGAAAGTGGGTCGTGCTTTTACAGACACCAAATACGGAGTTTGCATTGAGAACTTTACCCGGTAAGTCAGCTGTGTTCCCCCACCGACCGGCAGCTCCGGTATACTGCACATCTTCATGTCCGGGGTTAGGTTGTGACATATGTTTGTTATTGTTCATTGTTCAGGAGTCTGATTATCAAGTGCAGCAGCTACAGACAAGCACAGTGGTGGAGCCATGAGTTCAACCGGCTGGCGGAAACCTGCGACTTTCTCAAAGTACAACGTTTCCAGGGGTTTGCTCCCCCCCGGGAGAACACACTCACTAAATGGTCAGTTGTGAAGTTAGTCAGAAAATTATGAGTTTGGTGCTAAGATTCCTTTTGCTAAACATTTGTGGGTTATTGATGTTTTAAGGTACGTGAATGGAAGTGGCTACTTTGCCGACCTGGCTGAGGCTCTTGAAAAAGCCAAGGAAGAAATCTTCATCACAGACTGGTGGTAAGTGTCTGGATATCTGGATGATGAAGGTTCTCTTATCCAACATTCATTTTCATGTCATTGAACCACGAAAATATGTCTCTCAGGCTCAGCCCTGAAGTGTTCCTGAAGAGACCAGCGACTGATAATAACTGGCGCTTGGACGAGATACTCAAACGCAAAGCAGTACGGATTCTTGTCTTTTTCTTCTCTCTATTTAAACTAAATGAACCTTTTTTAATTTTCTCTCAAATCGCACAACTTCTCTTTGATCTCTCTCTGCAGGAACAAGGAGTCAAAGTGTGTGTTCTGCTTTACAAAGAGGTGGAGCTCGCACTTGGCATCAATAGCGAGCACAGCAAAAGGACTCTGATGAATATGCACCCAAACATCAAGGTCCGTCACCTCACCGCCTAATTTGATATTCAGACAGCGACTACACAAGCAGAACTGGAGCCTTCATCTTAGAATGTTTGTCATTAAACAGGTAATGAGGCATCCTGACCATGTGTCATCTGTGGTGATCCTATGGGCTCACCATGAAAAGATGGTGGCCATTGACCAAACAGTAGCCTTTGTGGGTGGTATTGACCTGGCGTTCGGGAGGTGGGACGACAGCCAGTACCGGCTAACAGACCTTGGCTTGACAGAGACGGACAGCGGACCAACAGAGAGTGGGCCAAAAGGAGATCCAGGAGTAAGAACATGTTGAAACTGTTGAATTTGACTTGTTGATGGACAATGATTGAGCATGAATATCTTCAGAGAAGTTAATGAACCAGTGTGCTTTCACTATGTTACGCTGTTAACCAGGAGAATGGTGTGGCTGATGCCCCAAAGCCATCTGAACCCAGTAACCAACAAGAGCAGGACCCTGCGGATCTGACTGGCAACATTAAGCTGTGGCTTGGCAAAGACTACAGCAACTTTATCAGGAAAGACTGGGTCCAACTGGACCGACCGTTTGAAGGTTCATTATCTGAAACTCCTTGAGTATCACCAATACACAAACGTACTGAGAGTGTTTGAATAGGGAGCTGACGGGTTTTTTATTTTTTCAGATAACATCGACCGCACTCAAGTTCCTCGCATGCCGTGGCGTGATCTCTCTGCAGCTATTCATGGCAGCGCTGCCAGGGATGTAGCCCGTCACTTCATACAGCGCTGGAACTTCACCAAGGTCAGATTCAAGGGGTAGTTCTATCTGGACCTGGTTTTCTTTGGTGTATTTTGGACAACACATCACTTATAACAGGACCAGAACAGGAGTGCTATGACGAAAACAGTTTTACAGATTCCATTATTCACAAATCGTTACTTTAACGATGCAAAGCAAATGTTTGGAGGTCTTCCATTGTCCCATTTTCCCCGTTGTAAATGCATGAAGAACTCCGGCGACAGATGGTTAGTTAACTCCAGGAGTACAGGCACAGCCAGGCACAGCCTGCTGATAGAGCTGTGGCTCCTTTACAGTACACTGACTTACTGTTACCTCGAGAGGAACTAAGTGGTATAGCAAGACAAAACAGGCCGTTGTTAGCTTGTTCCCGCTAAGATTATCCAACAAATCCTTGTGTGCATGACGTTTGGCTTTTGTCTGTTTTTCTTTCTCCAGATATTCAAAAACAAGTACAAGGACAACTTCTACCCTTACCTTCTGCCCAAGTCTCACTGTACTGCCGACTCAGTCACATTCACTGTGCCTGGGTCCAAGAAAGCCAAGGTGCAGGTATGTATCCACACTTTTAAACCTCAGATAATGTCAGTGCCTGTGCAATACCTCTGCAAAAGGTACAGTGGAATTTAATTTGTAAATCACATCAACCTACATCAGGTTGAGCATTGTGTTCTTACTTGCAATATGACTTCTGCATGTGTGTACCTTGACCTCTCAATGTGAACATGCTGGAACCTCCTCATGTTTTTGTCTGACAAACCAACCAAAGTTTATTCCCACATATTCAAGCAGCACAGAAACCAGCACAATGGTCATAGTTCGGCTAAAGTACTTACCTATTGGAAATGAATAGTTGTGCACAAAGGCCAGAAGTTCTACAGGGATCTTTAAAGTGTTTTTTCAGGACAACATTATGATTTAGACATCTCAAAAATAAACATATCAAACTCATGAGGGGGAAAATAGATTTCCATAGTGTGCATTTATAGAATAAAACACACACTGGTCATTTCCATCCTGATTTTAAAATAGTTGATACTGTAATTTGACCATAGCCAAGACGATTCAAAGCCCCGTTTGGCCTCTGCAATGCATTTTTCATTGTGTACCATTGAGTCAAGATCCAGCCGGAACTCGGATGGAGGTTTTGGCTGTACAACAAAGACACACTGTTCAGAACACAGCTCAAGTATCCAGAGTTTCTTGCAGTGGCAGATGTTCGAACAAAAGCAGCCAGGGAACAAAATCACTTCCGTCATGTTTACACCAGAGAAAACAGATGTACTCCAAGCGGTGCCAAAGCACAGGGAGTTGCACAAGTTTAAGGCTTCATGGGAAATGTGTTTAAATAATGAGAATCACTATCATTAACAATACCACTGGCCTGAGACAGAGGCTTCCTTTCTGACACTGGTTACTTTAACACAGTGTATCGAACAACAATTGCTGAGTTTTATACAGTTTTATTCAGTTTTTTCATGGTTTTCTCAGGTGCTGCGCTCTGCAGATCGTTGGTCAACTGGAACCTGTGAGAACTCCATCCTCAATGCGTACATCCAAACCATCGAGAACAGCGAGCACTACGTCTACATTGAGGTAACGAAGGAATGCCCTGGCTATTCAAACATACACTTCATATACCAGTGACTGAACTTGAGATGTCGATCTATTGATCTTCACGAATTGTTTATTTTCCATCTCTGCATTTCGTTTGGTCAGTGGTGTCTTCTTCCCTTTACACCCTCTAGTTGCTATTATACTCAGTAACAGTAATAACAGTAATTAATCATTAATTATGTGCCATTCTGCAACACAGTAATCCAGTAGAGAGGTAATTTATTGATGTAATATTTCAATAAGCTTACTTCAATTTGTTTTTATGACTAATGGCTCATGCTAGCCACCGAGCTAATGCGCACAGTAACAACAACGTTAGGATTAATAATAGATGTCAATCACTCAGTGTGAGTAAAACTAAAATGGATCTTTTGTCTGTGAACTTAGTTTCTCATCTGATTCATAGGCAATGGTGGTGGTTAGTCAATGAGGACAACAACTCCCATGATCCCACGCTACTTAATAACTGTATCCAATTACACAGTTACATCAATTACATTGATTGACATCGATTGACGTATTTTGTTCAAATTATTTAAGCTTGTTTAAAAAGAACCAAAACAAACATTAATGCGTGTCATTCGTTTTAGTTGCAGATGTCTTTCACGTAATTGCCTTACGTTTGACTCATTATAGTAATTTCACGCCGCTGATCATGTAGTCAATGTGTGTCTGTTCATGTGGTTCCATGAGTCCATTCATAGCTCAGTCCCTG
The DNA here is from genome assembly GCA_901007825.1 of Macroramphosus scolopax. NCBI lineage: Eukaryota > Metazoa > Chordata > Actinopteri > Syngnathiformes > Centriscidae > Macroramphosus > Macroramphosus scolopax. The sequence goes on from CAAKHC010018891.1 coordinate 27,386, forward strand.
TCTTGCCAGCTACCTACCTGCTTTAACCCTCCTCTCACACTGAGCCACCATCTGCTTTACTCTAACCTCAGAACCAGTTCTTCATCAGCTGTGCCGATGGGAAGACCGTCCATAATGGAATTGGTGATGCAATCGTGAATCGAATCCTGCGTGCACACAGGTCTGTCCAGTATAGTAGCTCCCTTTTTGTTTGAGTGTAATACCCGGATTTAGCGGAGCTTTATTCATTTTGTTTAAATACACACATTGTTGAACGTTGAAGGAAGTCTGTACTCAAAGTCAAACATGTTAAACCAAGGACGTGAATTTTCACATTCTCATTTTTTACATTCTCTTTTCAGTGTAAAATATCAGTGAATAACTTGACATAGCAGTCAGCTAAGCTACAAGGCTTTAGCATTTTTGTGTAAAACAAATCAATATCACAGTGTATGAATATTTAAATGGAACACAATTTACAAGTTGATGCTGTTTTATGACAGAGAGCAGAAGAAGTACAGAGTGTTTGTGGTGGTTCCTCTGCTTCCTGGATTCGAGGGCGACATCAGTGCCGGAGGTGGAAATGCGATCCAAGCCATTCTTCACTTCACTTACAGGTAAGAGCGTTTTCCCATCATCATCATTCTGCAATCAGCCCACACATGACCTCTGTACCTTACAACTACAGGAGAATATGACCTCTAAACTTTTATCTGCCTAAAATACATTTTCAAAATCAGCCTGCAGTTGTTGTTTTGTTGTGTCTTTTAAAGAGTCTCTTGTTTTTTGATAACATTTCGTGGCTGTCAGGAGGTGAAGCCGTTTAAATTCAATGTTATTGATTGTGGTGATAGGACTTTTTTTTTAATTGGCTGAGGCTCTTTTTTAGGTCAATCGTACATGCAAAAGGAAGGACTTTCTGCCTTATCGTTATGACTGAGGGGTTCATCAAATTTAAATCTACATTAAGCAAATTATAATCACCGGCCAGTTATTGCCACTTGGATATGTTCCTCAGCCTATTATTATGCCCAGAAGTTAACTCACTGATGACATTCTGTTTAATAAGATATTATTGTTAATAATGATTTATATTGTGTTAAGTACCCAATGTTAATTGATTTTTAATGATGTAGGACTATATGCCGAGGGGAGCAGTCCATCCTGTCCAGACTTAGTGAACGTGAGTATTCTGTCTCTGATTTCCTCCTGACATCAAAAACCTGTACCTCTTTATTTTCTATCATGTCTCTATTTCTTTATCCTTGTGTTACGCCTTTTAAAGGAAGCTAATGTTCCTAGTTATCTGCCCAGGCTGACTCCAATTTCATCTTTCATTTGTTCGAAATTCATTTGTAACATGAATATGTTCAAGGGAAATTGTTCTTTCTTTAAATAATGTGATTCTGATACGCCTCCCAGTCAAGGACCAGTGGACAGAGTACATCACAATCTGTGGACTGCGAACACATTCCCAGCTCTCTCAGTCGCTTGTCACAGAGCTCATCTATGTGCACAGCAAGACCCTCATTGCTGACGACCGCTGCTATATAATTGGTGAGTCATCACCTGCACAAAGTCATTCAAATGACAGAGCATCACTTTGACCTCGCATCACTGAGCTCCATTATACAATATGTCATTACTGATCTCCTTTTACCAAAATACAACATGTGTGACAGAATTGTTGGTGTCTGCTGAAATAATGATCACATGTGTGTTTTACTGTTTTCTGGTTTGTCAAACACACTTACAATAAATATAAATATCTTAAGGCCATGAGGACTTTTTTACAGGTATAATATGTAACATTTCCGCATTGAAATGTCTTTCATCTTCCTTTTTACAGTATCAAATAACTAATTAAGACCAAATGTATCAGAAATGAATGCTTTAACATGCCTATTATACTTGCTCAATGTGGTGAAAACTGGTTTGACAGAATGAAGACTCTGAAAGGACAGATTTTAAATGCCTGTACTCTCCACTTGTCTATCAGGATCAGCCAACATCAATGACCGCAGCATGCTGGGCAGCAGAGACAGCGAGTTGGCAGTGTTTGTCGAAGATGAAGAGAGGATCCCGTCCATGATGGGAGGGGAGGAGTACCAAGCAGGACCCCTTACACTCGCCCTGCGCAAAGAGTGTTTCAGGTTTGGACTAATTCATAATTCCTCCAATTCTCTATGGTTAATACCTCGAGAGGTTCTTCTTCTTTTAAGGGGAGTTCTAAACTATTCCCTTCTATTTTTTTTTCCTTTGCAGCATTCTTGTTGGAAATACTTCAGAACCAAATATCAATATTGATGATCCAGTCAGCGATGATTTCTTCTTTTTGGGCTGGAATGCAGCTGCCAAACTCAATGCCATAATTTATGACAAGGTATGATTTGTACCAACGATGGCGCATCTTACATCATTACATGTATATCTTTACACGAGCGTATAGTGTATGTGGAGCTTTATTTTCTTACCTGTCTTTTGTCCTTGTTGCTGGTCTGTTCCACTGTGATGCAGGTCTTCAAGTGCCTGCCCTGCAACACTGCGCACAACATGCGGGAGCTTAAAGAATATTCCAGCGGGGAACGACTCTGTGACACAGACTCTGAGAAGGCCATAGAGGAGCTGAAGGCCGTCCGAGGGCTTGTGGTTCACTTCCCCCTGAAGTTCCTATGTGAGGAGAACCTGTTGCCTCCGCTGGGCACCAAAGAGGGCATGGCCCCTGTAGGGCTGTGGACATAACTGTGGCTAAGGCCAGATCACATCTCTACGTTAGTGCTAAAGGGCTGCAGTTTCATCCCAGCTAATGTTGCACAGAAGGCTAAACTAGTCACAGCACTGACATCTTTTAACACTCTATTTTATATTTCGTGTTTGAGTGAGAATTGTAGCCGGAACATAACCACTAAAATGTAGATTTTATGATGATATTAGGACATTACATTAATTATATTAACCATTACTGGCTTGGTCATGATGGCAGTAATCTCTTCATAACTTATACAATGCAATCTGAACTGCAGAGGTGCAGAACATACATGCTTGATTGTATGAGGAGTGAGAGAGGATGGGGAGTTTGTATTGGAAATCAGGCTATTCACATGATTTGGGAACATAGTGTACATATATCAGTAGAAGGTTTTTGGGTGGGTGGGTGGGTCGTTCTGTCTCTCTTTTCCTCTCTCATGCTCTCTATCGCACTCTCTCCCTCTGAGGCTTCACCTCTCACTGCAGTGCCAGCAAATCTGTCAAAAAATGTGTGGTTGTTATGGCGACGGATATATAGACATGACTGGCTTGTAGCTGGAAAATAGACCCGGCGCTGTGGTAATATGTTGAGAGAACATGTGACAATGTCTGTGGAAGCAGAGTCATTTTTATATCTCTGTATAAATTAGCAGGTGGGAAAGATGAGAGGAAAGGAGAAGGAGGACGAGATAATTTTAGGGTGCCGGGTTGATTTATTGTTTATTCATTTAAGTCACCATGACAACCAAGTGAATTATTATTTAACCATGTCGTCAGCAGTCCTCAACCTAACATTCCACTGTTCCTCTGGGATAAAACAGCGTGAAGCAGAAGCGCTGCAGTATTGTGTTTCCATTTAGATACATTCTTCTTTCTCCTGCTGCCATACATGTCTTACATGTCTACACATATTTTCAATGCCTTGCAATTGGCATTCATGTAAGGGCATTACATTTAGCATAACACTGTATGGAGTAATGACCATAAACTGTATATAAAGATGGATAAAATGTCTCCACTTCCTCCCACTATACAAAATTGAAGCCAAAACATTCCCAGCGCAGTAGTGATCGGGATTGAGGTTCCAGCCTACTCAATTGTAAGCGGTCGGTGTACTTCACACAGCTCGTTTTTATGTAGCAGACAATCACGGTTATGGATAGTTAGTGGTACTTCGCCTCTCAACTCTCTTATGTACAACTATAAAAAAGTCTGTAGGTTCTGTGACTACCGGTGTTCCAGTCAGCTGTCAATCGTGATGTCCCCCCCTCTTTATATAGCATCAACTCGCTAATGAAAAACATGTTTTTCGGAAATTATACGTAAGCATGATGAGAACTACTTCAAATGCGAGCAGACAATTTATCTGACTATATCTATCTGTGAATTATAATTTTTCATTTTGACCCAAGTTCTCTCTGCTTACATGGTAGGGGCGGGTCTATGACCTATACTGTGACCAGCCATCAGGGGGATCAAGAACAATTGGCTTCAATTTTGGGGGACACGTTGTCCATCTTTATAGTCGTAACAATATGAATATCCCTTACAGTGCAATTTTCATGGTTAGAGCTCATAGTGTCATGTTTGTTAGTTGCAATGAATGTTATTTTCCCTTTCCTGACTACTGTTTAGCGATTTGGAAAAGTCCCTGAACAAGTAGAGCATCAGCGGTGAATGTACACAGGCAAAATCTTTCATTGAGTTGAAAAGAGGATGCAATAATTTGAAATACTAAGAGGATGCCTTCCAAATGTAGACAAATTGGGCTTAGGTTTCTTTCATGCAATAAGTAAGTTTTTTTTTCTATCTGCCTTGGACACATGGCAGACAATCTGGCCAAGATTCAGTGCTTCTTTAAAACTCTATGATGTCAAAGTATATGGGTTGTTGTGCATATGAAGCTATGGGTGTGACATTTAGTGTTTGTTTGGGGATCCCATTGAACTTTGCAATACGTGTCCCTGTTCCATGTATTTTAATTTTTTTGCTTACATTGAGTGAATGATTGATGTGCGAAAGTTGTTGAACCAATGACAAAGCCAGTGATACTTTACAGAACGCTTCCTGCGTTACCGAGACATTACCATGAGTCAACACTTCCCAGGTGGTTTCAGTGCACGCCTGTCTGTGAACGTGACAGATGACAAGCATACCAGCAGCCTCGCTCTTCATGAAGCACCTTTCACGGTGGAGCCAGTGAAACCATCTGTGTTAAGAAAGTACTGGCTTCAGAACTATTCTCACTTTGCTTTGGAAAACATTGCCAAGATGAGCCCCTGCACCCAAGTAGCTGGATAAGTTCTCGGTATACAGCACAAAATGGTGGCCTTGTGTGGAATGTTTGTTTAAAGCTTCCTCAAAAATAACTGTGACATATTGAGAAGTGACCTTTTATATATTGTGTCAAATTGTACTTTTTAATGCACTAATAGCCAGCTTACCCATTACATTTGTATGAATATGTTACTACCAGAAACGTGTGTTTTTAACTACACTTAACAATGTGTTAACCTTAATGTATACACATCTGTATATCGAGGTTATTACCTCACAGTTACTGACGTAGAGGTTACTCACACTCAGGGGTTAAGATATATGTCTGAACCGTTATGATCAACAATAAACCCATTTTAAAATGTCATTTCAAAGTGAACATCTACTTTTACTTCAGCCAGAATCCTAATTGCAATCAACTTACTTCCCATACACTGTTTTTATATATGAATGTTATTACTCTCATAAAGCATAGAATATAGTTACATTTTTGATAATTGTAAGTGAATATATGCATAAAATTTCTTAACTGAACATAAAGGACACTTAATGTTATGGCAATTTTAATCGTGGATGAATGATCATGAATTGAATTCGGCCTGCTTCTAATATCTTAACAAACATCTTCTATTAAGACGGGTTTTTATCAATAAGTCTTATTCCTGTCTGTAGCCAGAAACTTACAGATAGGAACTTTGATGTTGTCTCGAGATGCATACTGACTATGTAAGAGACCCTTTGAGGGGGAAACAAACAAGTGTGTGATCTCCTCAACAAAGCAAATGAAAGAATGAGTGGACGTTGACAACATGCTTATTTATGTTGGGCAGAGATGGGACCATGTCTGTGTTTTGCAAGTCCCGAGTCAAGACAGGCAAATCTCAAGCAATTCACAAGTATGACACTTTAGGTTTCAACTTTTGAACAAGTCCTTATGTATTCTTTGCAAATAGAAGGCCATTTCAAATTTGAAAGCAAACAGAGGATTGAAACTGAAAATAAAAGTTACAAAAGTCATAAAAGGAGTTAATTCTCATACATGCATTTTATGACATACCTATTTGACATAAGGCTCATGTCCAAATGAAGTCATGAGTCAGAGGTGTTAAATTTCTCCACACCTCTGGAAATGGGCATAACAGAAAAACTGAAAGTTTTCTAATTTCTAATTTAAAGGGTCAAATATTACATAAATCACAAATACAGTCCATTGTTTCCTATCATATACTACCTCAGTTTTATGATATAGCAGAGTGTTGTTGATTGTAACTCTTGAAATGCTTTGGAAGGGAATCATGCATTATTCTCTACCATCATCATTTGGTGGAGATAAGGTAAGGCTAAAATAGTGAGAGCAACTATAGCAACCATTAAGCTGTTAGAATGACAGACACATGTCACAACTTTTGTGACATAAGGCAACTTTAGTTATTAACGAGGACCAAAAGTTACACACTGAGTCGTAGAAATGTTAGATTGCAATGTATTTATGGTTATCATACAGAACAAAATGCATATTTAAACTTCTGTTTGCTCAATGTATATTTATTTCTGTAGTTTGTTCAGTAACCAACCAGGTCAGTGATCAAGACATGGCAGACGACCTCAAGCTGTTCAGAGCAGACAGTGGTATTTGCGCAGGTTAAGGGCCACAGTATTTTCAGGTATTTGTCCCAGATGACGCACCGTAGCTGCCCAAAAGGAGAAAACACTTGAGGAGTGTTGTGCGCAGCCAATCCCCAGTACTAACCGCAAGGCTGTATAACGAGTCTGGGAGTGGGAGGGAGGATTTGGAAGCAAAACATGGCGAAATAACAAGTTTGGCTGTCAGTCGCAGATTGAAACTGCAACGTATTTTGCAGTATTGGAATACAACTACTAGCGCTGATTATTTGGACACCGGAGAACGAAAGCAACGCTTAACTTTTAAGAGTCGAGGGCCCCAGTTTATAAGTATTACGGTGGCTGACTAGAACGTAGTGCCTGCCTGCTTGTGTTTTCCCCGGAAGGTTGGCAGTGCTAGGCGCGACTGTCAACACAGAAAATGGATGAAGAAGGGAAGTTTATTCTGTAAAAGACCGTTTAGCCTACTGTTTTAGCCGTGTCAGCTAACCAGTTAACGCTAAATTGATCGGGCGCACCTGCCACTGTATTCGGATTACTCTGTCCGAAATATTTAGATCGTGTTAATAAGTTTTGACAACTGCAGTCGTATAGAAGGGCATCTCAGCCGAGGGAATTAGTTATATTTCCGAGTTAACGTTAATCTGTTAGCAATATTAACGGAGGACATATATTTAAGGCTATTAATGCCAGTTTGACAGGCGGTTCTGGTGCGGTGCGGACGGACCCAGACGCCATCACATCAGACGTTGCGTTCTCCTTAAAAACAACCATCGCGTTGCTGAGCCAGAAACGTTATTTTTTACTTAACATCACAACGAGGAATGTTTGGGTGGTACATTGGACCTATCTGGTAGTTTTTCCTCCGCGACATTCATCGTTTTATCCTTTAGGATGTTGTACATTAGCAAAGACTCGGCGTCTTGTCAAAAAGAACGCAGCAAGGTGTTCAACAACAGTGGAGGTGCATTGCATTGAAAACCTGCCAGTTGTCACAACGGTGCCAATAGCCGGTTAGCGGTGGCGTGAACAGTTTGTTGAAATATCATATTTTAAGTTGAATGTGTTTTCATTAGATATTAAAAGCGCGGTTTCTGTAAAACATCTGCGTAAAACATTAAGAGGTGTCGGCCAGAATTGACGTGAGCTAGCCAGCTGGGTGCTTCTGTGGCAGCTCAATCTGTGATGCATTTGTTAATCTAAGTGCTACGGTTGTTCAAATTCTGCAAACTGGGGTGCCTGTTTGCCGTATACATTGTCCACATTTAAGCCACTTCGAGCTCGTTTAAACGGCCCCACATTTTCTCCCAAGTACTTCTTGTCAAATATCTAGCTAACTTGTTAGCTAACGTTACAAGTTTTGCGAGCCATGTCTGAAAACGCCCCCACACGAAGCCTGGACGACATAGACCTCGCAGCTCTGAGGGTGAGTATTGTTATTACATGATAAGTGTGCTGAGCTTTAATGATGTGAAATCACAGCAGACTCGTTCGATGTTATGTCATATGAACAAAAAGTGTCAGTCTAGGACACAAGCACGACCATTTAACCCCAACGCAGCAAAGTTAAGGTGAAGACAAACATGACCAGGTGTTGCTACAGGCAACTGTGTCATTTCAGTTACAGATTCCCATCAAAGATATTATTGGATTTTTCCACCTTATGCAATGTTTTTCCACAACTTTTTATGTTCATTAAAATAAAAACCCGAGAATCATGGCTGTCCCCTGGGTTTTAACACACCACACCTGATCAACTCTGTGGTTGTCACGATATGCTTGTCATCACACAGCAGTCGTTTTGTACATACTCATTTGTTGATGATGAGCCTTTTCAGGCTTTGTTTTTATATTTTCAAATAGCAATGACAAACTGAGATTTTGATGCACAGCCTATATATTGATTGAGTTTTTGGGAGTGTTTTCGTTCAGGAGCAATCCCCATTCCACAGCCTTATTAATCTTAGGTCTGGTCTTTTCGAATTGTTAGTTTGGTTTGGATCACTTACAACATTCTTCCTATGTCTATTTATAAAATACCACATGTCAGACTTTATTAGGAATAAAACAATAAAGTCTACGATTTAGTTCCCTAGTGTTGTCAGTTTTCCAACTTAGAGGCCTCAGTCTCAAAATTCTAGTTACCTGCTTACTTTGACCAACTACCATCCTCCGACATTACAACTACTTTGCCAGGCAATAAATTACGTCAAATGGAAAAGACACGTCTGCTCACCACTATTTCCATTTCCTAAATTACATTTTTACAAGTTTACGGTTCCTGGATAAAGAAGTATGTTTTGCATTCATTCACTGCTTCTTTCAAGAAGAAACGTTACCCTGTCTCTCCCACTTAGGTAGAAGTTTTAACTGAGTACATTGTGTGCCTTTCCTAGCATTGTTGGCTAATTCAGTGATGGAGTACGGGGGTTGGGTTCATCCTGTGTTAATTCTTTCCCTGACTTGTATAAAGAGGTCACCTGTCAGTTTTATGTTGTTTTTTTAAATCGCGGCATTTTGTTAGACAATTATGTCAACATGAGAAGATTATCTATATTATATGAATTTATTTTATTGGAAGTTGAATGAATGTGCAATTATATTATGGAAATGTGCAACTTGCTCATGGTATGTTTGTTGCAATGCAGTGGAAACATTAATGGTATGGAGTTTATATGTTGGTAGGCACATGAATGACAAAGGTGTCAAAGTTCTGTGTTTGTTATATGAAAGGCAACAAAAACGGACATGGGTATTGTGTAACAATGATGCTTGGTGAATAGTTGTTGATTCAAATTTGTAAGAAATTGACTTCTAATATTTTTAGCAAAGGATACCAACCCACTGGGAAAGAAACTCGTGAGGAGTTTACTCATTTTATTTTATTTGTTTAATTCGAAACATCCCATGCTTGTTTTTGCTATATCCGGCATAAGAAACCACGCAGACGTATGGGAAAAGGTGGATAATGTAATTAAAGAAAAGCTCTGATTAGCAGGGGTTCCCTTCCATTAAAAGACTTGGTATTAGTGCCTAAGCCAAAGGAACAGAACATACATTGCTGGGAGTCTCTACCTCATTTGGCTGTCTTTTCTGGTCACACCTCTATCCTCTCATCTGCTCTGTGTCAGGGCCTCACTGAGGGCAGGAGTCAGTTACGCACGTGCACAGAGTGGATAGCAACAGGTGACGTGAAGATGAAATGAGAGAAACTGGACTTGGTTCCAAAGCGGGAACATTTTAGCTTTTGCATGAAAGAGTAGAGCCCATTGACATGAAAACAGCAATACAACGGACCTAAAAGCTCTGCGAAAACATAATCATCCAATCTGCTTTTTCTGTGTATCTAACAAAAAATGCAGATGGAGATGGCAACCTTCCCAACTGGGCAGGTTATATTTCATTTTATTTTTCTCTGTTTATATTTTTTTAAATTCCAATCTCTGAATATTCTGAAAAAGTAAAAGTTGGCTCTTGTGCTATTAAATTACCATTATATTGGTAAAAAAGATTATAAAATAACAATTATTCACAATTAATTTCAATTATTTCAGGGACAATTTATGATCGAGTAGAAAAGTTATTGTCGAAGGGCTAGTAACATCCAGATGATTGTAGATATTCAGTAAATGATAGTAATAATGGCTTCATAATCCAACAATGTCAGCCTTTTTATTGCTTTTAGACAAACTTTGTAATGTGAAATTATGTGTGTTCACTAAGAAATTGAGATGCTGTTGGGATTAGTATGTTGAATCAAAGCGAAGCTTTCATTTTTGTACAAGATTCTGCAGAGCCAAATATTTAAGAACCATGAAAAAACACTTAACATTAACTAGGCAATTATAACCTAAAGATGTTTGGTGATTCTGTTGATGCTTGCAGCTCACCACACATCGGGACAGACCTTTTTAAAAAGACTTCCTGTCAGCTAAGTGGATTTTGCTGCAGGAAATGTATGGTCAACATCCCAATGGGGCATTGCCATTGTATTTTAGAGTCAATACCTGGTGGAAATGAGGTTTCCTTTTGACAGCAGGCTGACACTTTTCATTGCCATCGTCCCTGAGGTTCTCCATATTGAGTTCATATATTAGCACAGCAGCATGGTATCTACAAAGGTGACCATAGAAGCATTTGTTTTTATGATATATAATTATGATATTAACAAGCTGACTGTAAATTTCTCACCCCAGTTACTAATTCGTTTTAGTACTTCTCTGCCTTCTGTGTACTTGCAATCATTGCCCATAATTTGTTTGGTAGTGTGTGTTCTGGTGGTGCTAGTCCTTGAACATAACTGTACCCCTCCCCTTCTATCACTTCATTCCTCTCATCCCACTCTCTGCGCTGGACGTGGGTGACTCCACCGCCTCTGCCTCACCACCCACTCTATCATTACATTCTTCTCCTCCATACTGTCTCTTTCCTGTTACAGCTACAACGCCACAGTTCACCTTCTTTTGTGTACATTGTACTTAACATACTTTAATCTGTCCTGTTGGTTGTTGTCATCATGTGACCTATGTGCATCTGCAAATGCATGTAATGGTCATTTACTGCCAAATCTTTAATTTGTATGTATGCTATTTGAGCCAATACATTTTCCCTGCGTTGTTGAAGGCAGAAAACCGTCATTGGAACCAGATGAAAGCCGAGTGGGTCACGCTGTACATTCTAAACCCAAAGCAGCAGTCTCACCACCCACACATCATCTTAAAGCCATATCGAAATTGCATGAGAGTGGAAATGCTTGTCATTTTCCCTTCTCTCAGGGGAGGAGGTTGTATAATTAAGTCAGAGCAGCCTCCTCATTATTAGCGTAAACTAAATATGTTTTCAGTGTGTTGAAACTGAAAGTGGACATATCAGGAAAAGGCCAGAAGTCATGCCGAACCAAACCTTGGTATTTCTAATCCTAATATCAATATTTAGAGTGTGTGTTTGTCTGCTTCTTCCATGTTAACACTTGTGGGAGGGTAGCGGGGGCGTGTGGGTGGAAAGGAAAATCGTGTTTGGACAATTAGTTTGGAAAAATGGAATTGCAATATTGTACTAAAATTGTCTTCGGTGTACACAATAGAAAGTACTGCGGCCCCCTTTTCTAGATTGCATGAATAATTTCTATTCTATAGGCACATGTGTGCTTTTTTTGTTGGTTTGGGACGGGATTGTGGTCTAGATTAGTCTAAATCTGCCACTAGATTTGTATAGGTACACAGCTTCTGTATTGCACTGTAATTCTGCTCAGAGAAATCCTTTTCATGAGTCATTTTCATTGTTGCTTTGTTTTATCATTTCTGAAAAAACAATTGTGTATCCGTTGGATAAAATATTTTCAAGTGTTTGACGGTTTCAACGTGAAATCAAAGTGAATGGAAACAACATGGAGTTCCTCAACAGTGTTTTATCAATGTTTTGATTCAGTCCAGTGGCCACATACCTGAGGGCAGATTTTAGATTATATGAATTGAACAGGTGCAGTTGTATGGGATTGTGAAAGGTAACTGAACATATATAACGTCCCCTTTGGATCTGCATTGAAGTGTAAATACGGAGGTCTCAAAGAGGAACTTTATAAGTAAATAAGTTGGATTTGAATGTAACATTTTAGTCTTCACTAAAATCTAATAGAAGCTCATTAAAATGCAGTTCTACATTGAGCTAATTGTGTCTTAACAATGTGAAGCTGTTGAATTACATTGTCTGAATTGAGCGTGACTGATGAATCTGTGCATGTGTCCCTTAGGATCCAGCAGGGATCTTCGAGCTGGTCGAGGTCGTCGGCAATGGGACATATGGACAGGTGTACAAGGTGAGACATCATGTGGAAAGGTTCTAAATATTAATCTGTGAATTTCTAAATGTATTTGTTCATCACAAAAATGTCATATATAGTGAGACATGCAAAAAACATGCGTTGTGCTTTGTTAAGTTCTATCAGTTCATGAGTAGAATTAATCAAGTGCATGTGGCACATTAAATGATGTCGTACCGATGTATACTGGTATTAGAAGTGTTCAACAGAGTTGCAATAAAACTGAGAATGCAGGAGTTGGGATATTAAATCTGTGCCCTAATATCTGAGATTATGGTAGATTTAATTTACTGCTTCGTCAGTACAATATCAGCAAATTAAAAAATTCAGAAACAATGATTGCAAGGTTGATTTGTAATCATTGATCAATTTTCTTTTTTAAATCAGGGCCGTCACGTGAAGACAGGCCAGCTGGCTGCTATTAAGGTGATGGATGTTACAGAGGAGGAAGAGGAGGAGATCAAAGCAGAAATCAACATGCTGAAAAAATACAGCCATCACCGCAACATAGCCACGTACTATGGTGCCTTTGTCAAGAAGAGTCCACCAGGACATGATGACCAGCTTTGGGTCTGTCTACCCTCATACCATACCTGTTGATGGTTTTAAAGCGGTACAAGGCATTGATTGTGCTCATTAAGTTTTTCATGTGCATGTAGCTGGTGATGGAGTTTTGTGGTGCAGGGTCAGTGACCGACCTGGTTAAAAACACTAAAGGCAGCTCTCTGAAGGAAGACTGGATTGCATACATCTGCAGAGAGATCCTAAGGGTGAGTGATTGGATTTGATTGGTGCAACCACAATCAACAGAAGAGGTTACTTTAACACACCATTTCGACTTCTTTGTCTGTGTCCAGGGCCTTTCTCACCTCCACGCACACAAAGTCATCCACAGAGACATAAAGGGCCAGAATGTGCTGCTAACAGAGAATGCAGAGGTCAAACTTGGTATGTTGAATGATTGAAAGAGTTTGGCCATCTTCTAGCAAAAGAAGGTTTATGCTGTGATTGTCTCACCTCCTGCTCTCATTCCGGTTGTCACATTCAGTTGATTTTGGGGTGAGTGCTCAGTTGGACAGGACCGTGGGGCGTAGAAACACCTTCATCGGCACACCTTACTGGATGGCACCAGAAGTCATTGCCTGTGATGAGAACCCTGACTCTACTTACGACTACAGGGTAACAGCACTGTACCGTGTGTGTGAGTAGGCTCTGGGAGAATATAAAAGCGAGGGACTAACCGGCTCCCTTGTGCATTTTTCAGAGTGATATCTGGTCTTTGGGGATCACCGCCATTGAGATGGCAGAGGGAGCTCCTCGTAAGTCTACAAACTCATTCGTAAATCTACCTGTTTGTGATTGAATCATGCTATGTACTGTCATAGTTTCAGTGCCTTTTATAAAAAGGCCTCATGAATGAGTCTGACTTGCATATGCAGCCTTGTTGTCTCGTCTTCAGATGGACAGCTGACTCACTGTAATCAAGGTAGTGTAGTCGTGAGCTGGCAGTCGGCCTGAAGAGGCTGATTGCACAGATCTCTCTGGTCTGTTCTGCTCTGCAAGATAGAAGAAGTCTGCTTGGAGATTTGGTATTAAACCTGACTAAGAAGTCAATCTTAAGAGTAGCAACTAAAATGTTCCAGGTTCAACAGCTGTTTAACTTAAGTAGCTTGTTGTGATTGGTACTGTGACACATTTGACCAGATAGTGGTTGTTTATAATGTAAAAAAAATGATCACAATCGTTACTTATTATTATTTATTTAATATTGCATTGGACATTAAAGCAGTGTCAGTAAGGGCTGAATAATGAATCTATATGAATATTTGTTGATTAGGATTTTCCGTGTAATTGAGCAGCCCTAGTGGCAGAGAACAATAACAATATAGGGGCACCATTTTATGACCTCTGCATCCTTAATCTGCCTGAATTGTAAAACCACTTGTATGACTTATGGGTTTGTAGGTCTGCATTAAAAGATTAAGGGACTTTTTCCCTACACACAGCTAATTCTTCAGTGGGGGACAGACTGAGCTCTATTGAACAAAAGAATATTAAATCTGTTTTTCACAGTATTACTTCACTTCGATATTTGAGCCTCACTGCGCAGATAAAGTTTGATACTAGAAGACTGTTTTCATCTGCTGAATTCCTCATTGAACCTCATGTGGAAAAACACATCAGACACAAATTAAAGGTATTTTTTTCTTAGCAACGTCTTTAAAGTCTATTACTTTAACTTAAGTATAATTCTATTTTCACATACCCATACCTACCAATACTAATGCAGATTTTGCCCATACTTCTCTTTTTGCACAATGGAAACTATTGTAGAAAGAATGCTTTCATCTAAAGGTTTTATAGCCTTTAAACATGCATGTTGTATGAAGCACACATTATCATCATTTGTTTTATAGTGGCCCTTACATTGGATGAATGAAATTACTCTTTCCTTCGGCCGTCTCAGTCACATTGCTCATGTCCAAAAGACTGCCTTACAAAAGCCTATTTCCTGTGAAACTCTAAAGCTAACCAGTCAGGTTTAGCTACCTACCTACGCTGGGAACACAATGACTCACAGTCCTTGCTCTTACGCTCAATGTAACAATAAGCCTGAGGCACCAGGAAAGATTGGATAACAGCAACTACACCCATGTTTGAGGATACACAGAATATGTGTAATGGCGGCAAGTATTATTTACAAACCAGTCATATTTGATATCCTGTTAAACACAGACAATTATTATGTGCCTTGTTTGGTAGCTCTCACATGGCTAAGAATATTTAACAATACCTAAAAACCTCTTACATTCCTTTCTATGTCTATAGCACTGTGTGACATGCACCCCATGAGAGCACTCTTCCTGATTCCCAGGAACCCCCCTCCTAAACTTAAATCCAAAAAATGGTGAGTTATCCTTCTGTCTGAATATCAAGTCTTGACCCACCCTATACAAGACAAGTTATCAGGCTCCCTTCATGTGGTGTATGGTGTAGTGTAAAACATTTAAATATGTAAAACTGTTCCTAGCCCCTTTTCAGAGGCAAAGGCACGCTTAATAACATGCACTGAAAAAAACATTATGTTGAGGTGCAGACCAGTAATAACTAAGTTACGTTGATATAAACACCCACATGTTACTTGAATGTTACCAACTTCCTAGTCAGTGTTGGGTAGTAATGCATGACCAATAACACAGTAACTATTGGTATGATTAATACATTTCAGTCATCATATTACAGTAACAACCCCACCCCCAATAGATAACTCGTTGCAACCTTACTATTTTTGTCAGCCCCTAGTGCTTTATGAATTCCAACAATCTACAAGCATCACACCCTTCAGCGGTTGGAAGTATTCACATTCCTAACTTCGTTGTGATGAAAGTTGCTGATGTTATTGTGACATGTTAATTATGTGCACATAGTAGTACAAAGACTGGGAAAAACTGTTCTGGACTGCTTCAAACTGCTAGTTTGGAACCTTAGCTGCTTACTTTATCTTGAGGATAAAGGGTGTCTTCAGCTCAGTCTCGTGTTAGAAATGAACTATTGATAGATATGTATTTGTTTCTGAATTATTGATACACAGGTTCCTTCTAACGAATAGCATGAAAAGACATCGCCCCTTTGGATGTCTTGGGATATTGTTTGATCAGGATTCTAGATGATAATAGCTAGGCTGTCCACTGTTTCAAACATTCCGTCCTTCACCAGTGTATCAACCACTTACTTCCCCCTCCCTACCAGGTCCAAGAAATTTATTGACTTTATAGAGGCCTGCCTTGTGAAGACATACACCAGTCGATCATCGACAGAACAGCTACTCAAACACACCTTCATCAGAGACCAGCCAACCGAGCGCCAGGTCCGAATTCAGCTCAAAGACCATATTGACCGTACACGCAAGAAGCGGGGAGAGAAAGGCAAGTAAATGAGATGAAAACCCAGACTACATTGTATCTTCTAAGGCAGTAATCAACTATGCTGTAGGTAAGCATGCCACAAGGTGTTTTCATGTTTTCAATTCTCTTTATTCCAATTTTCCTAACAGAAGAGACAGAGTATGAGTACAGTGGTAGTGATGAAGAGGATGAAAATCGTGGCGATGATAGAGAGTCAAGGTAATCACTGTCGAAGTAGCGTGCAACTTGGACTTGTGCTCACTGTATTAATGATAATACTCCAATTTTGGTCATCAGTTCAATTCTCAATGTGCCTGGTGAGTCCACCCTGAGGCGCGACTTCCAGCGTCTCCAGCAGGAGAACAAGGAGCGCTCCGAGGCCCACAAGAGGCAGCAGGCCCAGCTAGCTGCTCAGCGCAGAGACCCGGAGGAACACAAGAGGCAACTGCTGCATGACCGACAGAAGCGTATCGAAGAGCAGAAAGAACAACGCCGCCGACTTGAAGAGGTAATAGTCAATGAAGGCATTAATGTTTTTTTAAGAAATTGTTTGACATTTTGAGAAAAATACGTGATTCACTGTCTTCCTGAAAGAATCAATAGAATAATACAACAATGCCACTGTCTCTGCTTAATATACAGCCAAAGTCAGGAGGCAATTACCGGTAGCTTTGCTCAGCATTTGGCTGGGTGCGGGGGTAAAACAGTTAGCCTTGATGTCTGAAATTCAAAACTCTATCTAGCAACACGTATGAGATCTGCACTGTATACAGTGCAGAAGGTTTAGGAAGTTTATTGACTGTGGAAAGTGAATGTTGATATTGAATTCACAAAAGTGAGATGTATCAAATGTATATACATGGTGAACATCTACTCAACTACCTTCTTCGGAGAGATAAAACACAGTCAATAGGTGACTGTAGTTTCCGTACTGTTTACATTAAGCTGTCTCTGTTGATTACACATCAAATTCTTTTTTTAACCTCGGCAAAGGTTCCCTTTAGTCCTGTGGACATGATATCCCAAGCTGAACGCTTTTCAACTGCTTTCTAGCAAGTGTCCACGTCTAAAAATATTTTAGATTAGGATTTTAAATGTGCTTCTATTGTATACAAGGCTACTTATTTTTCTGAAGATTTTGAAAGACGACCCTATCTACTGGTAACCCAGCTCATTGGCGGACTGTGAAATGTTAGAAGAGTTACGCAGGATTTTAATGAAGCACATTCATCTGTTATTATTAGTGTAGTATTAGTAAGGCATTTACTGCAGTATAGTTTCCCTCCCTTGATCCAACTGCTCCTCCTCTACCTTGTCTGGCTCTTCTGTTCAACACGTAAGTGCCAGCAACAATCGAGTGGGCAAGAACTCAGTGTTTTCTGTCAGCACAAGTGGGCGGGTCTCATTTCAGCAGGAACAACAGGCCTTGCTTGAATTTCCCTTTTTATAAAGCAGATGAAACTGCTGTCAGTCAAAAGTGAGTAAATGTGGTTCGTTCACATTTGAAAGATAATTAGAATGCAATATGTGTGTGTGTGTGTGTGTGTGTGTGTATATTTCTGACAATGAGTCTCTACACTGCTCTAAACTCCAGCTCCCTTTATTTCCTTTTCCAGCTCCTTGCACACAAAACGAGGGAGGGTTTAGATAATACGCAGGCTATCCATTATAAATTCCCCTGTACAAGCATTGCATCTATGCTCATTTCTCTTTCTTCCTGTCATCATTCTCTCCCAGCAACAGAGAAAAGAGAGAGAGATGGTGAGGCAGCAGGAAAAAGGTCCCCATCGGAGACTTGACGATATGAGACGGGAGGACGATAGAAGGTTGGCTGAGAGAGAGCAGGTAACCAACCACAGGACGGTGTGGCTGCAATCAGCCAATGGGTGTGAAGGAGGGGTGCGTCTAACTGTAGCACTGTACAAGTTGCTCTGGTGGTGAAATTCCATGAGTAGGTTGCCATAGCAGCAAGGGTCTAAATTAGTGTATTTATTCAGAGATGAGTTTTCTGTGGGTGAGCTCTCTGCGTCTCTCTTGCTCTGTTTCCTGTCTACCCTCAAAACACAAGAGTCTGGCATCATATCACCGTCACCTGCTAGTGCCAAATACTGATTTTATGTCAGTATGATGTTATATTATCTTAGTAACAATTTGCAGAATATTGATGTACAAACAAATTGTATTCTGTTAGATTCTCTATACACTGATTTGTACTTTAATTTGTCTCTATTCCAACTTGTAAATGGGGGTAATACATGTGCTCCAATGCAGTGGTACAATGTCATCAGTACAACACAGATTCTGTTGTTTACTGGATGACATTACATAACTGTTTTCTGCTTCTGTCCTCTTCCCTCCCCCCATATACTTTCATTCCTCTTTTCACACCTTTATTCCTATCATTCCTGCCTCCTCACCTCTCCTCAGGAGTTTATCAGACATAAATTAGAAGAAGAGCAGCGGCAGTTAGAAATCCTTCAGCAGCAGCTGCTTCAGGAGCAGGCACTGCTAATGGTAACTAGTCCTCACTGTTGGTTTATCACTTCTTGTTTTCACTGCAGAGGTTTCCACACCCTCCTCTTGATTTTGATCCCTCATCAGTAGAGGAGATCGATTGATCAGCACTGACTACATGACTGAAGACATTGACTACATATGTTCTCACATGTAAAATGGCCTGTTTCTACAAACAAACATTCTTATGTAACCTGTTTGCGGTAGATGTTTGGATGAATAATGGGGCTATCATTTCTTAACAGCTCTTCCTGTACATGTAACAAAATAAAGAGATTCAGCTTCTAGCGTGATTTAGATACTCCACATGATGCAGGGTAATAATACAGTCCTCGTAATATTGAATTAAGTTTAAAAAATAATACCCTCATCACCTTTTTTGGGGTGTTGTTTTTGCTTGCTGTCCGTCATAATTGTAAATGTGCCTTGCCTACATTGAATGAAATCATTGCTCATCTCCGGAACTCTGTGTTTTGGTCCGCTCGTGTGGAGCGTGTGAGTTTCTTTCATTTGTTTTGAGATATAGCTCTTTGTAACCGTCTTTGTCTCCCGGAAGGACTCTCACACTAGGCAAATACATTTTGATCATGGGGACCAGAGTAGAGGGACAGACACAGGGCTTGGCCCTGGAGCATTTTTGGGAGTTCATCCATGCTCAAGAAATGGTGTGCGCTTCATGCCTCCAGATAAAGCACTGGGTTGTGATGTGATTGCTGCTAAGCCGCTGCAGTTGGTATTCCAGGACCATGTACTTTCCTATACACAGTCATTAAAAAAGAAATGACTCTAAATCTATAAAAAGAATACTCAAAAATAACTCATTGATTACTTTAGGTTGTCCCTAACAACTATGCTGGGAGCCTACTTAACTTGCTCTGCCACAAGTAATATGGACCCATTTATGCAGAAGCCTCAGGGAGCCTGAAAAGTTTTTGGGTGCTTGTGCCCACTCTACAACTTTCATAAATAGGTCATGCTCATATTTTCACAGTAAGAGCCTTTCTACAGTGACTCCCATTAAGAGCACTGAGTAGAACAACAGGGATATATGAATCAACCAGAACTAAAAAATATAATGAAATCTGGAAAAGGCATAAACTGAAACTGTTGAACATCTGTAGTGGACAGCTGCATGACCATAATCCATGGCTTCATTAGAGATTATCAAAATCTATATTTCTGATTCTATTTTTTGTTAGGGAATGAGAACATTTTGACTGTTAGAAGAAGGTTTGAACAGGAAGTACACCTTAAGTCTGAGCTCTTGATCACATCAGAGAATTAGGTCATGTGTTGTTGAGCTACTCTCCAGTAGGAAATACGAGCAGTCTGGGATCTTGTGTGAAAGAAGATAGATGCAAAGAAATAAAAGAAGCTAAAGCTAAAATGTAACTTTTCCTTGGAATTAAATGCATCAATATTGCACAGTTGTTACATATCTGTGTGTAGGTCAAGCTGGCAGCAGGGAATGTAGAACAGCTCAGATGTGCTTTTCACTTTTCAAAGCTTCTTCCGAGAGTTGGACTGAAGCACTTTGGTGAAGGATCCTCACCGTATGCCAAACTGAGTTATCTCACTGTGGAAGAACTCTACATGCCTCCTGAATTGCTACACGAAACATACCACAATGCATTCTGAGCCCATCTGTGCAGGAAACTCATTTTGGTTGTTTGTATCCACATTTTCAGGCTTTCACTCACCTGTGGTTCATCTCGGAGCATCAGAATGTATTTGCTTTGTGGCACATAGAGATTTTCGATATCAAAGAAGAACAAATAACAGTATTTATTTTCGGAGCTCCTTTTGATTCTTTGTACTTAGGATTATAAACATTTAGCAACTGTAGCTTAATGTGAGACAGTCAAAGAATTCAATGGAAAGCAAATCTCTGCTCTCGTGGGTCATATGAATCACTCATGGTTGAGATTTCTTGCCCAGTAAATGTTTGGGAGACTGATGAAGTTTACAATGAAATAACATTAAGTCAACTATTTCACATCGACACTCCCTTTTGTATACAGTGCCAAATGTTTAGCCACAGAAACGATCAATAAACTCCTGTCATAGATTATCTTTGTGGATGAAGTCAGTGCTGGTCAGCTACAAATCAAAACCTCTGTCTGTGTTTTAAAGCATGTGAATCTGCTGTTGTTTATTTATGTCCTGCTTGACATATCTGTCGTGTCCAGTCTGAGGCAAGCAACATTTTGACTGCCTTGTGTGTCTTTGCTAAGGAGTACAAGCGAAAACAGCTGGAGGAGCAGCGTCAGTCAGAGCGGCTGCAGAGGCAGCTGCAGCAGGAGCATGCTTACCTGGTGTCACTGCAACAACAACAGCAGCAGGAAAAGAAGCCCCAACTCTACCACTATAACAAGAACTTGGAGCCCAACAACAAACCTTCCTGGGCCCGCGAGGTAGATAGAAGTATTTAAATATTACATACACCTACTATACACCACTACATGGTAAATACTTCATATGCTGCCCTTTTTTATTCAGGTGGAGGAGCGAAGTAAGCTTAACAGACAGGGATCTCCCAAAATCTGCACCACTGTCTCAGACACTGCCATCCAATCACGTTCTGATTCAATCAGCCAGTCAGGAATGGTCCAGTCTTCTCAGACACCCCCAATGCAGAGGCCTGTTGAACCACAAGGGGGACAGGGCAAGGTGGGTGCAAGTGTATATAGAACAACAATAGAAGATACCGCAATCTATGGCTTTCTGTTCATATTTTTTGTAGCTGCTTTACCCTAAAATTCTTTATCTTTGCTACCTTATTTACACTCTTTTTCTTCTGTTCCCTCTTTCCCCTCTCCACCTGTCTGTAAATACTTTGCACACAACCTTTGCTTTCTTCTCCTCTTTTGGCCCTTGTCTCCAAATGTCTTGTACACTTGTCTTCCTGCTCGACCGCTCCTCCTTCCTGGTGTGCTACTGCTGCTGCTCCTGTCCTCTTCAGTTCCAGATGGCTCACTTGGTTCCACTGAAGCCTTATGCAGCTCCTGTCCCTCGTTCCCAATCTCTCTGTGACCAGCCCACTAAGACAATGTCCGCCTTCCCAACCCAGGATCCCTCCCTTGCCCCCACACCCCGCCCAATCCACTCCAGAGAGCTAGTGCGTCAGAACTCAGACCCCACTTCTGAGACCCCTGCACCACAGGCACACCAGATCAGGGAGGATCGTGGCCCCTGGATTCGCCTACCAGATGTGGAACTCCCACCGAAGGTAAAATCTACTGCCTGGTAGATTAACACTCCACATTAACACATAATCATTTTTGACAATTTGACAAACTGACATTGATCATTTTAAGAATTATATTGCTCAGTAGCTGCTTGTTGTGCCCGACGACATCCCAGTCTTGCTGACTGTTGGTTGTATAGGACGGTTTTAGGTTTTAAAAGAAATACCATGGAATAGAATGTCTAAGATACAGCATTTGCAAACTATTTGTAAATGTAAGATTCTGACTTTTCTGTCCTCAGATTCCCCAGAGGACAGCATCTATCGCCACAGCTCTAAACACCAACCTGACCTCCGGCATACGGCATCCAGTGAGAGCCAGGTACTGAAGACTGGCAAATACTTTGATCAGTTTTTTTTCAATTAGGGACACTTAAACTTCGACAGGTTTTTAATTACATCTTGACATATGTAATTTGTACCATGGCAGCAATCCAGATCTCAGCCGCAATGATCGCTGGGAGAGAGGAGACAGTATGAGCATCATATCCAATCTGCCTCAGACTGGCTCTCTAGAGAGGCATCGCATCCTCAGTGAGTCCCTCCCTCCTCAAAGCTTCTTCTCTGAATACTATATTTGCAATAAGTCTCATTTAGGAATTATAACTACACTCAACACCTTTGTTATTTTCAGGTTCCTCGAAAATGGATTCACCCGTTCTCTCCCATGATAGTCGTCATAAGCCGGGAGAGTCTCGCACCTCCTCCCGCCCCGGGCGTCCAGCTGTAAGTGGTTCTTGCAAACAGACGTAATTCTGACTGTCTCGAAAAGGTCCCCTACTTATAAATTCTAGTTTTGATGTTATTGAACAGGTGCATGCAACGCATAATACTTCTCAGCTGATTTCTAAATGAGACACTAACTTGCATGCTTTCAATTTGATCATGTAAACGTCTGTCTTGAAAATTGACCTTGAGGTTGAGGTTTTCTCCTAACATGACCCTTTCTTTATGTACTCTACACTATTGTTGTTTCCCTTCATGCTTCTCCTCTTCTTAAATCCCTGTTGGCTTTACCCCGAATGTAGAGTTACAAGAGAGCTATAGGAGAGGTTAGTATTATTGTGTCTTGGTGTGTTACACAGTGCTCATGCTTTCCCTTGATGTTGGAAGTGTTCATGCAGAATGAATTGCATGTTTAATGCTCTTTCCATTATTTTTTGTCTTTGAAAGAAATTCCATGCCGACATGAAGGCCGCTTTAATGTGTTTGCATTTTCTTTTCTGTTACTATGTGGACATTTTATACTTAACTCAGGCCATCAGTTGACAGGCTGGGTGTTGGGAGGCTAAAACTAATCTATTGTGGGATAAAGTGAGTCCCAATCCAGAGTTTGGAGTCCGGACTTGCATTGGGACTGTTTCTGCTCATCCTGCTTACAACCACCTTGTCTTCATTTGTGTTCTGATTGAAGTATTATAATATTCATACTACTTTAACGTTATTTGAAACTTTGAGCTGGGGTTATGCTTAAAGCAGCTTTTGAATGCGTTTTTAAGTAAACGGTGTATGACTATGCAGGACCATGGCCTCTTTGCTAAAGAGCGTGCTGAGGAGCAGCCAAGGCCCCCAGTCAAAGCCAATGATTACTCCTCCTCCTCGGAGAGCAGCGAGAGCAGTGAGGAGAGCGAGAGTGGGGAAGGAGCAGAGGAGGAAGAGAGCCCCACAGATCGGTAACACTAACACCCACAAATACTGACCCATTCAGGATGGAAGAAGTTAACGAATTCCTTTAAAACTGTGTTTTTCACTCATCTCCATCATTTAGTGGTTTAGTGTCCTCCGTGACCAATATTCCTCTTTTCTTTTCAGTCACAGGGATGCAGACACTGACTCAGTTAACACCATGGTGGTTCATGAAGATGAGGGTGAGGTGGGAGAAGGAGTGCAAGCCGGAGGTTACGGGGATCAGACAATGCTGGTGCAGAGGGTGAGTCACCCTTGAATGAGACATAGCTGAAATTGCATCATGATCTGAAGGAAAAATCATTTCATGTGAAGACCACTTAAGCCAATACCACCTAATAATAAGGCTGATAAAATAAAGAGGACATGAAAGTTTGTCGAGGAATTTTTTCCATTTGGTTTGATAGCAGGACAATTCTGTCCAAAACAACAATTTGTGACATCCAATATTTTTTCAATATTATATATTGAATTAAAAACCCTTATGTTAGGCTGTCATTTGTCTTTGGATAATGTAAATAATTATACTAAAGCACGATTGTTTTGGTAATTCATTTATTTTATTTCATAAGGTGAGCGCTGACATTCTGTTCCTCTGTTGTGCATAGTACTCACATTAAGTGTATTTTCACACTTTTATCCAAAAGACCCCAGAGAAGCGAAGCCATAATGGATACACTAACTTGCCAGATGTGGTGCAGCCTTCCCACTCTCCCACGGATTCAGCCACTCACTCTTCCCCTGGGAAGGACTCTGTGTATGATGTAAGTTTTGCTGATGCTAAGTATGTCAGTTCTGAATTCCTGGTTTATTTTTATGTGTTCCAAATATGTCATCATTTCAGCCATGAAGTCCATAAGACGTAGAATTCCATGGAAACTAGTTCATGTTATTGTGGGGCAAACATCAAAATCTAAATGGGAATGTTAGTTGTTTTTTTTTAATCCTGTGCTTATTTTGTTCTCGTAATCTTTCAACTCAGCACCTTTGATAAACTGCAGTCCCATTTCTCTGCTGTTATACAATTCTGCATCAGACAAGTGAATCACTTGAATCTTCAAAATAAAGATCTTTAAAGTGTTGTTGTCATGCCACATAGAAAACGTCAGTTTAAATGTTTAGTTTGACAAACATGATGTTGAGTTAAACAACACTCACACAGCTTCTCTGCTCCACCAGTATCAATCCAGAGGTTTGGTTAAGGCTTCTGGCAAGTCCTCCTTCACCACCTTTGTGGATCTTGGCATGTACCAGTCACCAGGAGGTACAGGGGATAACATATCAATCAGTGGTGAGTCAGGTGCTTCGCAGTCTTGCAGCAACATCTGCTCAAGAGTTTTTCAAACAGAACATTAAACAGAGAAGCTACAGATGGTTTCAAAAGCATGCAGCACCTTGACATGTTTATATTATCTCTTGTGCAATTAAATGTTTAAGAAAATAAAACGGTTTTGTGTTACATTAAAACATAAATCCTATTAGTAGGTAATTAGTAGGTAAGTTACCTGAAGAATAACGATGAGATTTGTGTCAAACCTTGTACCAGTTTGCCTTGTTTGTGTTTTCCTGCACTTATTAAAACGTCTCCATTGCTGCCTCCATGTAAAGGCTCCAGGTTTGAGCAGCTCAAGATGGAGGTGAGGAAAGGATCCATGGTGAACGTAAACCCCACTAATACACGCCCCCCTACTGACACACCTGAGATCCGCAAGTACAAGAAGAGGTTCAACTCTGAAATCCTGTGTGCTGCTCTCTGGGGTGAGACTGGAGTCAATACGAGTGTAAATGCAAAAAATGCTGAACAACAAGATTAGACATTTAGCCACATTAAAAGTAATAAACATGTTTATTTAGGGAGAAATCAGGCTCAAGTTTAAAACATATTGCAGTTAGTTTAAAAGAGATGAGTAGCTAAGTAATCAAGTTATTTTTACCTTCCTTATCTCTCTCACCCAACTGTATGCCATGCATAGCCTCTTCCTCATTCTCTAATAGACATATAACTACATACATCACGCCCATTAAAGCGAAACTTGCTGCATGTAATTATGTGTAAATGAATGTTAAAAAATAATCTACAAGTTGATAAACACCAGGAGTCACAACACAAGGGCAAAATTATTTTTAGTTTTGGCTAGAGGACGAAAAGCAATTAGGATCATATTGTGTCTGTGTCACCAGGTGTGAACCTGTTGGTGGGAACAGAGAACGGTTTGAAGTTACTGGACCGCAGTGGGCAGGGCAAAGTTTATCCCCTCATCAACTCCCGCAGGTTCCAACAGATGGACGTCCTGGAAGGCCTCAACCTGCTCATCACCATATCAGGTTGTTACCGCCACTGATTGCCAGTCTGCTCTCACATAAACTGCAGAGTGCTGTCGTTAATAGGATATTAAATAGGTTTTAAGCCATTTATCTCACAGCTCTTTTGTGTTTTATCGGCACATGTCAATAATACAAACTGCCATTTTTAATTCATCTCCCGCTGTGTCCATTAAAGGCAAGAAAAACAAGGTGCGTGTTTACTACCTGGCCTGGCTGAGGAATAAGATCCTCCACAATGACCCTGAGGTGGAGAAGAAGCAAGGCTGGACCACTGTGGGTGAGATGGAGGGCTGTGTGCACTACAAAGTGGGTGAGTGACAGACTTTTTATTGCTTATGTCAATTCCACTACTGAAAAATTCTCATGAATGCATTTGGATCAGTGAATTATTGATGACGAGTATCTGATGTCAGACGGCCTTGTGGTGGTTCTCTTTAGTGAAATATGAGAGGATAAAGTTCCTGGTGATTGCTTTGAAGAATGCAGTGGAAGTGTATGCTTGGGCGCCCAAACCTTATCATAAATTCATGGCCTTCAAGGTAGGTCTCCCCTTTCTTATTAGTCACGTGAGATCAGCCAATAAGTCGAACATGTAAGTTGATTATCAACCCAATCTAACTCCTCTGAACCAGTCTTTCGCAGACTTACCACACAGGCCTGTCCTTGTCGACCTGACAGTGGAGGAGGGCCAGAGGTTGAAGGTCATCTATGGTTCATGTGCTGGCTTCCATGCCATCGACGTGGACTCAGGAAACAACTATGACATTTATATCCCAGTTCATGTAAGTTGTGCACCTGTCAGACTGCAGCTCTCTTGGAGATGAAGCTATAGAAATTCATCCTCAACTTTCCCCCGAAACAGATCCAGAGTCATGTGATACCGCATGCCATTGTGTTCCTGCCCAGCTCAGATGGCATGGAGATGCTACTGTGCTACGAGGATGAGGGTGTCTATGTGAACACCTACGGGCGCATCATCAAGGATGTGGTCTTGCAGTGGGGTGAAATGCCAACATCTGTTGGTACGGGTCAAATGGAAAAACAAATGAACACGACGAATATGCATGTGTCATTTTTGCCAGACTTATACTAACATGGAACATCTTTCTGCAGCACACATCTGCTCCAATCAGATCATGGGCTGGGGAGAAAAGGCCATTGAGATTCGTTCGGTGGAGACTGGCCACCTGGACGGCGTCTTCATGCACAAAAGAGCTCAGAGGTTGAAGTTCCTTTGTGAGAGGAATGACAAGGTGAGAGACGCAAACAGTGGAACAATAAGATGATGAAATCTGAGTGTAAGAGGGATATTTAACTGGGTGGGATATTTGCTCTGTGTTCTCAGGTGTTCTTTGCGTCAGTGCGGTCCGGAGGCAGCAGCCAGGTGTACTTCATGACCTTGAACAGAAACTGCATCATGAACTGGTGAAGGAGCAGCTGCTCTGGTCATCGTGTGGAACCCAGCAGGGTTTACAGATGGAAGTGCATTCTCGCAAACGCATGCACACAAATGCGAGCGCCTCTCTCTCTTTATCTCCAGCTTGCTCTCAGTCATACACTCATACTCCAAGGACACATGCACACTCTGATACTGATATACACACACACTCACACACACACACACACACACACACACACACTCATACAATCTTTAAATCCATTTGCCTACACACCTTAAGATCAGTTTCTACCGGGTCCCCTGACAACTTTCTCACTGTAATACTCATGAAAAATCACAGATAATCTTCAAATGTTAATATCATTTATTAATTTGTACTGTATATATTCTTGTCTTGATTTAGTTTACTTGGTGGACGTGTGTTCAGTCGTAACTAATTGCTTTCTAATTGTGAAGAACGTTAACATTCCTTGATGGTTCTACAGTACATTATGAAGAAAGAGTTATTTACCAATACTGTATGTTGAAATGGAGCTGTAAATAATAGCACCTGACACGTAGGTTTGAACCCTTTGCAGGCCTCTTATATAGCCTTAGTTCATTGTGTTGCCACAGTATGCGTAGATGTCAAGTAATACATTTCTGGCACACCCACCTACAGTGTCTTGTGGAGCCCAATTGTTTTGGGGCTGCTACAATTCCAGAGAGGCTTAGAGGATTCAGTTTAAATATATTTCAAAAGGAGATTAAAGTCAGAACGACGTAGCTTGTTTCAATATTTTAGTTGTCTAAAGTAGACAGAACCTAGAAGAGATGCTAATCTTTCTCTGGCCTGAATGGCAGGTTGTGTTGAAAGTCTTAATCATGGCAAGTTTGCCTTAAATGCTTCGAAAGCAAGTCTGTTTAAAAAATTAATAAAAACCAATCACAAAAGTGCAGTACTTGTATCAGTACTGGGAAATGTCCTGCTTTGCCTTTTTTCTCTGGTTTAGTTGAAACAATTATTCTGAGGCTTGTATCTAAACGTTCTTTTTCATAGATTACATTAAAGTCATAAATTAGATATTTATATGTAGTGTTTCTGTATTGGTATTAGCCTACTGGTATTCTTAATTTTACTCTGCTGTAATTATATTGCCATTATATTGCAATATATGCTATTCTTGTGGAGTGTTTGTTCGAAGAGGGGAGTTTTGTATTTGGTAGTGTTAGTGAGTATGATAATATATCTTAGGAGGGGAGAAAGGGGCATTTGATAGAGGAAGGGCATGTTGGGAGAAGTAGGCGGGTGCATTCACCCTCCGACCAGAGTGATCTACTCTATTGTATAATATTTCTGTTCCAGTTCCTCCGTGTGGATCTTTCGTGAGAAGTGTTTGTCCAGGGGGTTGCAGCTCATAGCGTGGTACAGTTAATATTCGTCTTGGGCTTTGACTTAATTTAAGGGGACTCTGCGATACCACAGAGGACTCCATCTCATCAGGCACTTTGGAAATCAAGTGAGACTTAATATATTTTATATCTATACCTATCTGCCAAATCTCGCAGTGCATTTAGCAAAAGCAGGTATGAATAAAGGCCAAAGGGAATAGAACATTAATGGTGACAATTTGAGAAGACACTCCTACAGATCACTAACCAATGTTTCCCTCTCTAGTAGGCTTTGTTTAAGCAACTGCTTTAGGGAGGCACTGAGTGTTCTCCTACACCAGGCAGTACAGTAGAGGTACTATGTGAGACAGTTATCAGGAAGTAGC
Organism: Macroramphosus scolopax; assembly: GCA_901007825.1. Classification (NCBI taxonomy): domain Eukaryota; kingdom Metazoa; phylum Chordata; class Actinopteri; order Syngnathiformes; family Centriscidae; genus Macroramphosus; species Macroramphosus scolopax. Next base: position 56,664 of record CAAKHC010018891.1, read on the forward strand.
TGGATGATTTTCTGAAAGCAGGTCAACACATGAATCAAGCTGTTTGTTCAGTGATTCTCAAAGATGCAGCGGCACCGTTGCACCGCAGCTCGTCGGGTGTGAGCAGGTTGATAGTCACGTTGGCGTATATACTGCAGACATCTACACGTTAAGAGAACTGAAACTGCCAGTGTGACAAGTGACAATGTTTTTATATATTCTGAAAGGAATCTTGGTTAGTGATCAACGAGCTTATCTGCTAAAAGGTCATCACTTAAGCTGAGGTGATATTTCCATATATATATATATATTCCAAGTGAAAGCTACCAAAAAAAAAGCAATATATGTTCAGAGATGGGCGTTTAATCAAAGCTGATATAAATAGATGGTTCATTTTATGGAGAGATATAATAAACATGGACATGGAAAGCACTTTCAATACAGTAAACACATTTACAAATATGTCTTGAGCAGATACTGTGGTGTGCATGTAAGCCATTGGAGAGAGTATATCATACTGTGTCTGTTGTTTCCCCCTTTAGCAAATGTGTTTTTATTCTTGAATATCTGTTATGTGCCACGACCTAGATTTCAAATGTCCCAATTACAATCCACCAGGAGCTACGGCACCTGCGCTTCTCATGGTCAAATTATCCTTTTTTTGACTGCCGTGTTTACATTTTAAGCAGTGCCTTGGCGTTGGGAAGGCAAGAGATTTTTTAGGACAGGTTTGAGCCCCCCACCCCCAAAACACACACACACACACACATTAGTTTTACTTGAAATGCCATATAGGAGGAGGCACAACTATATTTGCTCCCATGTTATGATTAATATCCGTTGCTAGTTAAAGTGCACTTAAGTCAAATCCTGAATATGTGGCTAATAGACCACAACATAACATAAAAAGATAAACAGATAATACATTCAGAAATTTTGCAGTAACATATAAGTTAATAAATGTCCAGCTAATCTGGTGTTACATGTAAAGGATCTACTAGCGGTGGGAGCCAGCATAGAGAAAAGCCATACTTGTGAAACCTGTTTGTTTAGAAAATAGATCAAATGAAGCCGTGTGTGTGTCGCAGCATAGATTAAGAAAGTGCTTACTCTTCAACGATGTCGCAATCTTGTAGTGGGGAAAGTAGCTTGATATATTCTGAGAAGCCTATTTTATAAAATATGTAAATTAGTCTATATTGAGAAATATCAGTGAATGTACATCTATAGGACAGATTTGTATTATATATGAATATGTGCATCGCTCCATTAATCAAAGCACAATGGATTCTGTGGCAGAGAGATCAACGCTATAACAGAGTGTATTAGAGGGATTATTTTTCTCATCCTAGCAGTCGTGCAACTCGTCAGTGTGTAATCAGTCTATCAGTTGTAGAGACGCAAGTAGTCCGCTGAGGCAGCAGTGGGTGTGTAGACGGTGTCATCGATGAGCTCAGCAGACAGAAAAATAATTGTTTTCTTATTGTCAGAAGAATCTTCTGTTGCTCAACACACGCTCAAACTCCTGGTGACTCACAGGTGGTGGTGTTGTTGTGAGGTTAGTTTTATTGGCTCTTGGATAAAAAAAACAAACTTATATGCGTGTATTTTTGTCAGTATGAGTTCTGTAAAGTGTTTGTACTGCTGAAGTGGCGCATAGAACAATGAACACATAGTGATGGTCAGACATTTCCTCGCCATTTTTTTTGCAACGTCTCACCTGTTGCCTAGCAACGTCCTTGATAGGCAGGTGTTTGAGCTACAACACCAATTTGGCTTTTGAGTGTTGCTGAGTTTTCTTTGGAAAATCTGTCGCCCCACTGTCTAATTTTCTGTCGTAACCGTGGTCATTTTTGAAACTGAATCATTTTGACCTCTCTTGATCTGGATGCACCGATTGTGAAATTCCTGGCCAATACTTATGTTTAAACTAACAAATTTTGACTGATAGCCAAAGGCGTACGATACTCAATGAGAAGAATGCATTGCCCAACAAAGACCTTTTTTGTGAAACAAATTAATTGTTACTGTCGGCTAATCTTGTCAACACATGTATACAGACGAACATCGTCTGATTCTGATGCTTGGCCGATAAATAGGTGCATTCATATTTTGATCTTTTATATTACAATTGAACTGAACATTTGGTGACACTCACGGTGAATATAATTAATTCACAACATACTTAAGTTGCATAATCTTACCTTAAAACACTTTGGTACACATACATTTTCCCACTACGATGCATTAAAGAACTTAATTAAATCAGATAAAAAGGAGGTTAATAATGTAATACGTGAATTTATTAGGTACACTTAGTTAAAACTATCACAATAAATCCTTCATTCAAGACGGTTATAGTGTTGACATGGACAGGTGTTGATTTATTTTATTACTCAGTTGAAGCTGTAATTTGAGCTGCTGTTGAACTGTACTGGGTCATCCTGAGATCACCTTTTATATGAAGAAGGGTTGACGAAACATTAGGAACACTTGGAGGTTTTGCCCAGTGCAGTTCAGGTTGATTTATAAATGAATTGACGAGTGAGTGTATATACAAGATATATCTTAGAGCTGCCGTAGCAGGAACGTCCGCACCATGTAAAAGAACATTAGGGAAAGTTCTTCTCTTATTTACTCTGATCATCTCTGTTCTTTGATTTGTGTTAACTGTTTTTCTGGACATGTTTAAGATTGTTTTACCAATAAAAACCTCAATACTAGCTCTTCTGAACCAACATCATAACTAACGTCTTTGGATAAGTAATTGTCTTCAGTTGTTTTGTGAGCTGATGTGTAAACAAGGAGGAAGCCACTTACAAATATGAAGTTTGTTTGATGGATCTGAAATTCTCCAAACCGCTTCTAACACAGAAGAGACGTTTCGGTAGATGATTTCCCTGAAAGGCAAATTAATGTTTCGTGCCAAGAGCCATTAAATCACCTGAACCTCACAACTCATCTTCTGTCACTCGTAGACGGATCTGATTGCTAAATCCAAGTCGCTCTGCTCTGAGCAGCAGAGATGCACATTTGTCAGGAGGACAGTGACCACTCAGTTGTAGTAAGAGGGAGAAAAGATGTAGAGCAATGTCCTGAGAGATGATATTTGTTTTTATAAGCAATACAAGCATTTGAACAAACCAAAACCACGGCTGTCCATCTCAGTGTGACTTGTAGGAAGTGAGTCTTCAGTGGCCTTCGGCAGACTGATTGTAGGCTGGTTTGTGTGTCGCTTGTTTTTTTTTTCTTTGCTTTTCATTTTGTATATAACAAAAATCCCAGAAATGGCCTTCATGAACAAGTTATTGATAAACAGATGACAGATAATATTCTGGTGGAGCCTCATAGCTTATATTACTTATTCTATGAGTGAATCAGCAGCCGTAGCTGGAAGTGACACAACTCAAACTGGGGGAAGCTCAAAAATGATCTTTGGACAAAACAAAAACATCTGTTTTTTCTTTGTTTGTTTTTTAAAGACATTTTTCCAATATTTTAGTGTGTGCGCATCTGTTATTTGTGAGTGGTTAACTCCAGATTGTGTTTCATGGACTGATAAACTTTCAAAAGATTATGTTGAATGAATTCATGTCTTAATACAGAATGGTTTGAAAAATAAAATCCCTTGATCTCATTTTAGTCTGATTAGTCTTGTCTCATTACACACGCTACACATTTATAAACTACATATCTTTTCAGTCTTATTGCTGTGGGGATATTAATAAAAACAAAATATAATGCTTCCATACCTGTTATCATAGCACCATCATGTGTTTTGTAACCACACGATGGTGCTAGAATCTGCTTTGACCTTTTTCTGTGTATTTTTAACATTAACATGAGACAACTGCTTCATAGAGTCACAATTTACACTGTACAGAAATCATGGTTGAATTTCTCATACATGTCAGATTCCTAAGAAAACCCTAATAAATAATAACCCTTCATAATAAGCCTTTTATTCCTGTTTTGATAATGAAAGGTGTGGAATAAGCAGCAGCAGCACCCCCTGCTGGCTGACAGGTCCAAACAAAATGAAGCATTGTCTACTTCATTTAGGATAAAAATAGGTGAACAACTTTTTATCAAACTATTGCATTTAGTGGTGACAGTAAAAGATAATGCTGTGACTTGCGCACATGTTTTTGAAACATATCAACCACTACTAATCCATTGCATCTAAGATAATTTTTCATGTGCGTAAATTAAGTTTCAGTTTATTTCCAAACGTTGCTGATGAACCTCTTATTTGACCCAAACACTGCTCCACTGTCTTAGAAAAAGCGCATTAAGAAAGAAACCACAAGAAATGGCAGGAGAGGCTATTATTTATTAATATTATATACAATTATACCATCATAATGTCCAGATAACACATTGACAAAGTCAAAGTATGAGTATTGGCTCCTGCTTTGTTAAGATACGTCTAATAATGTTTTTATTTTTCAGCCACCTTCAGAATCTCAGATCTTTGAGTTAATTTAATTGTAACAATATCCTCTACTAATAATCCTTAAAGTGTATCTGAGGCACACAGGGAGAACATGAAGACAATAAGTGTAAAAACAAAGTAAAACCTGTAGAACAGATGCACTGTATATGGGGGTACATAGCTATAAAAACAGTAACTACATGATGGCATAATTTGAGCCACATGAAAAGAAGGGCTGATATTTTCCTTGGATTCAGTCGTTCATTGGTTCATCCCGTCTGTCAGTGGGTTGTTTTTTTTTTTGTTTTTTTCAGGGTCAATGGACTCACATGATTCTCTCACACAACTGTTCTTCCTTCACATAACCAGCGCTGAAACACACGTGGTACTGAGACAAAAATAGTACAGAAACATTTGTCTGAAGTGCATTTTGGACTTCATTGTAAACAAAGACGGAATTGTCGAATAGCGTCTTCTCCCCAGCTTAACTCGAGGAGCGGTGTCTCTCAGGGAAAAAGTATGTGTGCGTGAGCGTGTGTGTTCGCCTTGTTAAAAGGCTTCAGGTCATTGTGGCATGTGTGTGTTTTTGTTTGAGAAACTGACGATTCAACTAGATTTGGTCACATTTTAACATTTTACAGAATATGTGTGTGCATGTGTGTGTTAGTATACATGTGTGTGTGTTTGTGTGTGTGTGTGTGGTACTGTAGCCTTGCAGCCGTGTACTCGAATCAGCTGTAGGTAGTGCGGGCACGTGTTCAGGTCTTGTGTCTTCTGTCCTGCATACAGTGTGATGTGTGTTCGTGTAAACTAAGTCATACTTTATATTATGTACAGCACAATGTTGCAGTTTGTCTGTTGGATCTTACATACAGTTTGATTACAGGGGACAAAACTTGTGTCCCAGGATGTGAGCGGCTTCTGTCGGGCGTGTGTGTGTTTGCCATGTATGTGCATGGCTCATAAAACCAGTCAGTTCCAGATCTTAAGGAAGCTGTCCCAGGACCCGGTGCTCACCGCCATGCCATCATCCGTCACCCCCAGACAGCTCACGCGATTGTCATGGCCGGCCAGGACTCCTGCAGGAGAGAAGAGGGCAAACAAAAGAAGACTTGTTACATTTGAATGTTTTTCTCTTCAGACTGAGCTGAAACTTAAAACTGCACAGAACACAGCGGCCCTCTGTATACGACTGATTTAGCTTATAACACGGGGTGAGTAGCTTTAGAAAATAAGGCTGTGAACACAGATGTCGAACTGAAGTGGTGAGTCCTGCATTATGCTCTGATTTCTGGTAAACAAGTCGCATGTAGTGTGGAAACTGTCAAACTATTTTTACGTTGTATTTATTGTGAGGGGACAATTCTGAGTTTCCAATAAAAAAATAAAAAATGTTTCCCTTCACAATGGAACCAATACAAAGTAACTCAATTCTATTAACCGAGAGTTAAGATCCAATCATTGTCTTTCTATGAGTGTTAATTCATTTATTTCATGTATGACCCATTTGCTAGAAAACTCAGCACCTTCACCTTCAACCAGGTTTCTCAGTTATATTCACCTTTGATAATAATTTACAAGCAAAACTAAGAAGACCTCTGATCTCTCAACCTGGTCTTTGACACCACATCAGCTGTTACCACCCACCTGCTCGGTCTCCCTTCATGGCGTCCCAGATGTTGCAGTTGAAGTCATCGTAGCCAGCCAGCAGCAAACGGCCGGAGCGAGAGAAAGCCACGGAGGTGATGCCACAGATGATGTTGTCATGGCAGTAGAGGCTGAGCTCCTGGTCTGCACGCAGGTCAAACAGCCTGCAGGTGGCATCGTCAGAGCCTGTTGCAAAGGCGCTGCCATTGGGAAAGAACTGAGGGCGAGCAACAGAAGATGGATGAGAAGCAGGAAGTGTGGGTGACTATTAAAACGGCTGCTGTATCAAGATAATGTTAACAAGGGGAAACAGATCAAAGGAGGAGTAGGAGTGAATGATTCTTGGGAGAATGGTTCCCAGTTCGCCTCATGAATGAGCAGCAGAGAAGGTTGTCTTCTGCTGCCTGGATTGAATTAGATGATTCTAATACCGACTGTGTCCACCTGTCACACTATCAGATAACCTGTGTGGTGCATCGGTCCGGGACCCCAACTGGAGGTTGTTTCCCAACAGTCAGGATGTCCAGATATAAGGTTAGTTTATAATCTTGTTAATCCTCCAGAATGCTCCCAGTTTTAAATCCCTCTAAAAGCTGGAGGCAAGACGGTGTGACGTCACAAAGACAAATCCTGCTGCTCTGTTGATAGTGTATCAGACAATACACTAATACTTAGCAGCACTGGGGGGTTAAAAACACTGTTATGATAGATCTCAATGCTTTTTTTTTTCTTCCCTTTTCTTTAAACCTCCTGCACTCCCAGTTAAAGTCAAGGGTGAAGGAAGATACAACTTGTAGACCGTTAGCGCCGTCAGCACACTCACACAGATGGCGTTGATGTCCGACTCGTGGCCTGTGAAGGTCTGTCGGCACATGCTGTCCCTGATGTCCCACAGTTTGACCGAGGCGTCGCAGGCTCCTGATACGAATGTACGCAGGTCGGGTGACAGGGACAGACTCATGACGTCACCGCTGTGGCCGGAGAAGACCGTGGTCTGCTGACTTGTCTCGATGTCCCACAGTGCACTGGGGTGAAATACGCAGAGTTAGACGACGGTTAGCTCGGGGGAAACGTGTTTCTGCCGCATGTTGATATGCAAGACTCACCATGTAGTGTCTCCTGAACTTGTGATGATTTGATTGTCATCGATGAAGCGGCAACATGACAGGTAACCTGAGAGAACAGACAGTGATGATGACGGGATGAGTGTCTGTTGAGAGTTGATCAAAATATACAGTTGGCTTTTATAAGTAAGTGAGAGGCAGTACTAGCGTCTACTGTAATTCAATGATCTTAAGAATATCATCAACAGCAGGGCGTGTCATTTCCCACAATTTACATTTATAATCAGTGTAGATAATCTATTTCAGCTTAACATTAAAAACAACCTTAATGTTACTGTGTTTCATACATGTATTGGTGATGCATTGATCCTACTTTAATGTTTAGTTCTCTTGATAAGATAATCATTTGTAACATTTATAAATATTTCCCAGTGATGTAAAGCTTAATTCTTACTGCTAAACGATCTTTGGCTCTGGTGTTACTAAATTGTATCATCTCAGCATTTCACATCTTCATTTTAACAGTTTAGAAGGATTCTAGAGAAAAAAAAATAACCTAAAACTGGACTGATGGAGAAAAGAAACAAGATATTTTATATATATAAACTGTGTACTTCTGGCCATTTGTGGAAAACAATAAGTTTTAGCTGAACAGAATTCTGACCTAAAGATCTGCTGATGCACGTGACGATGCTCTGAAAGATTAAATACAGGTTGTGTTGAAATTTCATAACCGCCACACCTTCTCTATAGTGACACACAGTCAGGAGCTGACGTCTAAGCTCATTAACAACGAGTTGCCCCGCGATTAATTAATCATGAAGATAAAATCCTCATTGATTAGCAGTTTGGTGCCGGAACTTTCCCACGAGGCCGGGTACCGCTGGGCGCAACAAACAGATGGACCAGGGCGCGATGTTCTCCCTCACCTGTGTGGCCAGGTAGTTCCCTGCTGACCCTGACGTTTCCCTCACGTGTCTTCAAGCAGTAGATGGAGCAGATGTTGTCGAGGCCTCCGCAGGCCACGTAGTTCCCAGAGGGGGCGTACGCACAGGTCATCACCCAGGAGGAGCGCAAGGGGATGGCGTGTATCTAGGTGGGGAAACGGGAACATCAGCAGATATGACATGCAACTCTTGGAGTAGAAGGAAGAGCTGGAAATCTGATGCTACTGGAAATAAGCAGAGGAAGACTCCATGTTCACTTCCAGTTAGGATGGAGACCTTTGCCACTGTATATCCAGCTGATGACCCAATGACATGAATTCCTTTGCTGTCTTTACCTTGTTGGTGGTGTAACTGTCCCACACGATCAGTTTTCCATCCTGAGAGGCACTAACCAGCAGCCTGTGGAGACGGACAGTCAACTTTAAATCATTTGTTGAACCTCATTTGAAATAAAATAAAACTGCTCCTCCATACTACTACGGCACACAGGCAGAATGGACAGATTATTACAAGTTATGTGTTTATTTGTATTCACCATCACCATATACACAGAGCCATGTGAGTTTAAACAGCTTACAGGTGCAGGTTACACCTTCACAGGAATAATACAATATTTGATTTGTAGCATTTTCTCCTTTTGAAAGGCACATTGAAGCTGTTCTTGGGGGCTCGTGGTGGCCCAGCCCCTTACTAAGACACTGTATGTTGTTTTTTCCTTTAATATGTCACCTATCTGTAGACCATCGCTTATGTTTTCAC
>CAAKHC010018891.1:90864-131514 GCA_901007825.1 Macroramphosus scolopax
AGAAATAAGAACTAATGGGTAAGTGATATGTCCAACTGATGTGATAAATAAGCTCCATAGGAGCTACAGTGTTGCAGAGGTGAGAGCAGTGATGTTACATGTCCGTGGATAAGTTAGGTGTTGCACATAGAGGTGTTGCACCTGGTGCAGCACGCACAGTATCGCAGTGAAGATTAAGAGCAGTGATTTTACATGTCCGTGGATAAGTCAGATAACATGTGGATGACATGTAATAGCATGCAATTTCTTTGCCAATCTGAACTCCTGAGCTGTTATGAAGCAACGTTGTGAATGTAAACTTTTACCACCAGCAGGTCTGTCAGGCCTTTTGCAGCAGACATATTTAACTAACTAACTAATTTAACTATTGCTCTATGCATTGTTCTGTTCTTTTTACTCTTTCTTGTGTGATTTACATCAACATCAGTCGGTCGCTGGGTGGACGTGTTGCTAATTAACCCCCCCCCCCCCCTTTCTTCAGGGACGGTTGACTGATGAGCACTCTGTCACGATTATAGTTATATATACTAAAGAATATATCAGACAGTGAGTAGTTTACCGTCATAGCAAAGCAAATATTATTTATTTATCTATTATTATATATCTGGGGAGGGGGGTCCCCCAAATATAATTCTATTATAATTACAGGGCTGAGTATCAGCTTTGTTTGTTTAAAAGTGGGTTTTCAAACATAAAATTCCAGTAAATCATCAGGTTTTAGATGATTACATTTTAAACCTTCATGGAAACAGTCAGAGCAGAACACTATTTTCATTGCCAACCTTATTTTCAATATTATATTATATTATATCACAGCGATGAAATCTTTCAATTCACTTCTAACTTGAAAAGAAGATTCAGAGAGTCTGACTCTCAATTTTGATTCAAATTAAAAACATTATAGTAAACTTTTTTGCATTAGGAGATTAATTTATCTTGAGATATTTCTCGTAGCTAATGCAAATGTAGATGCTACTTCCAAGAATCTGGAGTTTAAGAAAAGGAGTCCGCCTGAAATGGATATGAGAAGATCTCCTGAGACTGACTTTAAATGAAGAAGAGACACTGAGAGACATCGAGGCCTGATTTACCTCCCCGTTACCTGGTACTTTATTTTAAACTACGTGGCCTCAGCAGTGCTAATCAGCTTGCTACACACATGCCATTAATTCTACAAGGAATCTCTGGTCGCCGTGTCCTTGGAGAGGCAGATAGATTCAACATCACATTCTGTGAAGCAACACAGCTCAGCAACACTTCATGCCCTGAGATGCACTTGCAATTTTGGTAGAAAGAAACACGCATGTTATATTGTTATGTCACAAATTTCTAATTATTTTCTGATTCTTTCTACATGTTGTTATTTTCTTGACGCAGTGATGGCTTGGGGTCATGTCGCCACCTGTCCCGCTTCGGACTAGAGGCCTGCTGAGTGCCAAGGGGAGACGTTTACCATCCACAGAGACTCACTGTCACACTAACCACCATTAACTCTCCGCTCCTCCTCTGCGTCCGAGCTTCAGAGTAGCTGTGTGAGGAGATGGCAAGTCACAGAGACCCTCGTTTTCTGCACAACCTGTCGTACCATCCACGATGGCAGCAGGACCGAATAAAGCTAAAGAGAAAAAGACACATGTGGACAGTGGCTACAAACAGTTGCAGTGTTCATAGCCCCTTGGAATCGTTGGAAAAATCACCATCATTGTCACCAAAACAGTTGCCATCGTCCTCAGCACAAAACTCCAGGAGCTGGTGCAGGGTCCGGTATCTACTTCCCTTAGTCATACTCTTATTTCTGCCCTGTCAAGCCTGGGCGACCACGTTCAAGGTGGCCCTGGTTGGACCCTGGTCTTGTGACATCCTATACTCCAAAGCCCTCCCCGACCTGGCAGCCCGCCTTGCCACCGCACGTATAAATAAGGACCCCTACCTCAACAAAGGCTACTGGTACGATTACACACTGATCAATGAGGATTGCAAGTCATCCCGCGCTCTAGCTCGCTTTGCTGAGTTGGAAGGTTACGGTGCTGCTTTCCTGGGCCCCGCCAACCCAGGCTACTGCTCTTCAGCTTCTTTATACGCAAAAGAGTGGGACGTTGGCATCCTCTCTTGGGGGTGCCTGAAACCAGACATGCAGAAAGGAGGGATGTATCCCACGTTCATGCGGCCGCTGCCGCTGTCTTCCAGTGTACTTTTCTCTGTGTTGCGCTTCTTTCGGTGGGCACATGTGGCCATAGTCTCAGAGGAGACTGACCTGTGGGAAGCCACTGGACATGAGCTGGCGTCATCTCTGAGGGCCCTGGGCCTGCCCGTCAAACCTATGATCACCGTAGAAGATGACAAGGAAGGGCCAAGGAGAGCCTTGACGAAAGTGCGGGAAACAGACCGGGTCAGAGGTGAGCTGCACTACGTAGGGGATGTTCAAGAATATCAAGTCTACTCCTTTATTCTTCACAAATCCAGCAAATAAACATGTTTTTAATCCCTCTTCTCTTTGCAGTGATTATCATGTGCATGCCATCCGTCCTGATTGGTGGCCAAACCCAGTACCAACTTCTGACCACGGCCCTGGAAATGCGCATGATAGACCGTGGCTACGTGTTCATCCCCTACGACACCCTCCTCTACGCGCTGCCCTACAACGATGCGTTCTACTATTCGCTCGGCAATGACACCAAGCTGCGGAAAGCCTATGATGGGGTGCTCACCATCACTATGGACTCGGGAGACCGCAATTTCTTTGAGGCCTTCAAAGATGCTCAGGACAGCTATGAAATTCGCAGCAGCACCCCAGCAGAGCAGGTAAGACGACTAAATATTACGTTTTAGAATTCCATAGACATAATGCTGTACTGTCCTATCACATCAGAGGATAATCCCACATGCCTCCTCTGTTAGGTGTCTCCATTCTTTGGTACCATCTACAATATGATGTACTACACAGCCATGGCTGCTGAGCAGGCCCGTGCCAACGGTGGCCGCTGGGTAACGGGTCAGATCCTCGGTAACAGCGAAGGCGGCTTTCAGTTTGACGGCTTCAATCAGCACTTGAGGGCCGGGCGAAACGGTGAAGGCATGCAGGCTCGCTATGTAGTGCTGGACTACAGTGGCATCGGCAACTCTCTCTACTCCACTCACGCTCTGGAAGCTGCTCATACAGATGGCAGGACTGGGGGCTTGAAGTATCTCGGACGTTCGATACATTTTGCGGGCAGCACCCCCTACAAAGACTCCAGTTGTTGGTTTAGCCCGTATTTCGCCTGTAGCGGAGGTGAGTGGTCCTGCAGTGTCATCACAGGTGTGTTAAAGTGTACATAACATCTGTGTATTCACACGTCTCTTCTCTTCCAATAGGACTGGACACAGTTACTCTCCTCTTTCTATTCCTTCTGTTCTGTGCATTGGCGATATGTGGAGTCAATCTCTTTCTTCATTTGAAGTACGTACAGCAGAACATCAGGGCTCGTTGATCCAGTGCAGCCGTGTGCTGTTTTAGAAGATATTAACAACAACTTTTGTTTGTCCAGGAGGAACGGCAGGGTCGGGTTCAGCTTTGGTGGCAGTGGTGGTGGCGGCTCGACGAAGGTGGTCCTGACTCTGGACGACCTCGTCTTCATCAACACTCAAATCAGCAAACGGGTCAGTTCTCTGCTGAATCTCTCACAATCGTCGCTCGTCTCTGTTCTGCACACAGAACTTTGTACGAGAGTTGTAAAATATAATCTGCTCTAAGCTGAACTCTCCTCTTCGTCGATGCGTTTGTGAGCAGAAGCTGAACGACGAGAGTATCTTGAGAAGCCAGCTGGATTTGAAGACGCCTCACCACTCGGTGTCGGGTCGCAGCTACCTGGCCTCCACACCTGACAGCTCCAACGTGGCTGTTTTTGAGGTGACACATTTAATAGACTCCTGTTTTGATTCTCGTACCTTCGGCTGCTTCTGGCAGTGCTTTCACGAAGAGTGTTTTCGTACGCATCCTAGGGTGACTGGGTTTGGTTGAAGAAAAGCCCCACAGCAGGAGTTACAAGCCTCAGCGGCAGCACCGAGTCCATCTTTGTCAAGGTCTGTAAGGGAATGAGAAGTTTTACTGAGCTTTCTACTCTTGTCCAGTTGCATGTCTCTCCTTATTTAAACAACTGACCTTTGTATGGATGTAACACAAATACCCAATCAAGTGTTGAAATGTTAAATAAACCTGCCAGCTTATGAGTTTGATGTTTCCACGGTCTCCCTCTCAGCTCAGAGACATGAGGCATGAGAACCTCAATCTGTTTTTGGGACTGTTCTTTGACTCTGGGATCTTCGGCGTGGTGACCGAACACTGCTCCCGGGGCAGCTTGGAGGACCTGCTCATCAATGAGGAAGTGCGTCTTGACTGGATGTTCAAGTCTTCCCTGCTAGTGGATCTGATCCGGGTAGGAGAAACAACACTTGTATTTTTATTAACCATTTTAGACGGTTTTCACCACTCACCTTCTGTTCCATCTGTCGTCAGGGTATGAAGTACTTGCACCACCGCAGCATCATCCATGGGCGGCTCAAGTCTCGCAACTGTGTGGTAGACGGGCGCTTTGTGTTGAAGGTGACTGATTACGGATTCAATGAAATTCTGATTGCCCAAAGCATCGACAGTGACTCGGAAAAGCCTGAGGGTGAGTTCATCTGCATCCTCAGATCAAGCAGTGAGTTTCCTGGGATACTTTCTATGTTTATTAAAACGTTTTCCTGCTCAATAAAAAAAAGATCTGCTCTGGACGGCTCCTGAGCTGCTCCGAAGTTCTAGTCAGCGGAGAAGAGGCACTTTCACAGGAGACGTCTACAGCTTCTCCATCATTGTACAGGAGGTTATTTCTCGCTCGTCACCTTTCTGTATGCTGGACATGCCTCCGAAGGGTAAGTGATGGTACAACTGAGATCTTAGGTTGATGAAACATTCATGCATTTGTCTGATGTCAGTGTTTGTTCTTGTCTGCGTTGATTGGCAGAGATCGTCAGTAAGGTCAAAGATCCTCCTCCTTTGTGTCGGCCCTCTGTGTCGGTGGACGAGGCGCCGCTGGAAGTGATACAGGTCATGAAACAGGCCTGGAGTGAAGAGCCGGACAGGAGGCCGACCTTTGAGGATATCTTCAAACAGGTTAAAGTCCAGTCTGCTCCTCCTTATCTGTCGTTCTATACCAAAGGGATCACACTGGACATGACCTTCCTGCTCCCTTTTTTCTCGACAGTTCAAGAGCATCACAAAGGGAAAGAAGACCAACATCATAGACTCTATGCTGCGCATGTTGGAGCAGTACTCCTCCAACCTGGAGGATCTGATCAGAGAGAGGACCGAGGAGCTGGAGGTGGAGAGACAAAAGACCGACAACCTAGTGGCTCAGATGTTGCCCAGGTAACGGTCCAGCAACATTCAACAACACACGCAAGACGTGACAAAACACAGAGCCCGTCTGTTGAGCAACATAACGTCTGCAGGCATGTAGAGCAATGTTACAACGGTGACGTGAAGTCCAAGCGAGGAAGTTTAGCGAGTGCTCCTTTTAATCCGTCAGGGAGGGAATCCCTTAGAGGTCAGAGACGTTTGCAGGTCAGCATTGCTGAAGCCGTTAGGGATTCGGCGATTAGTTCAGCAGGGTGGTTTCTCTCTGACATGCAGACATCAGCAAGCAGAACAGATCAGTGATGTAAAATAACAATTTGGCTGATGACGTTCTAAAGCAAACAGCAAAACACCGGAAACACTTGTTCTGGGCTGTTTCTTTAAAGAGACATTTCTTCACACGGCTACGCAGCTCATCATGAAGTCATGCTTTATATTTAATGTTTTTATCTTATAGTCACTGAAAAATGTCAGTTTTCAATTAAAATGTGATCCTTTAAAGAACCTGTCAGAACTTCATTTATGCGTCTGAATTCTTCTTGATTGTCGGCTAATTACATTTTATTCCATTTCATTAATTTGTTGGGCAAACTGACCACCTATAATAAATGTTATTATAATAATTCTTTATATAGACTTAACAAACTCAACTGTGTGATGATTAGATCACATCTTACTGAGTATTTCTCTCTCGACACACATTCTCCTCTCCTGGATGAAGTCAATGAAATCTTTGCAAGTGTAGAATAGCTCCAGCAGTCTCTGTGAGCGGGTGAGAGGACAGAACATGAGTACATCAGTAGATAACTCCCATCACGTATTGATCCTGTGACGGCCACTCATCATCTTCCTCCTTCAGGACCGTCGCCCAGGCGCTGAAGACGGGCAAGCCCGTCAAACCGGAGCATTTCAGCGAAGTCACTCTGTACTTCAGCGACATCGTGGGCTTCACCACCATCTCAGCTCTCAGCGAGCCCATCGAGGTGGTCGACTTGCTCAATGACCTCTACACGCTCTTTGACGCCATCATCGGGCTGCACGATGTGTACAAGGTGACATCTTCTGCTTCATTTAAACTCCCGAATAATTAATTTTTCGTAACATTTAAATCGACCTGCTAAGAAAAAAACATCACACTGCCGTTCAAGAAGCTTTACTTATCTTCTATTTCTGATATTCAGGTGGAGACTATTGGAGATGCTTACATGGTCGCCTCAGGAGTTCCCACCAGGAACGGCAACCGGCACGCGGCTGAGATGGCCAACATGTCTCTTGACATCCTTCACTGCATTGGGACCTTCAAGATGAGGCACTTGCCCGATTTAAAAGTCAGGATTCGCATTGGCTTGCATTCTGGTGAGAAACAGTCCCGACCGCATGTTAAATACACGCTAACTCCATATCAGTGTGAGTAAAAGTTCATTTGTTGCAGAGGAATAAGTATAAAGCAACCCAAGCTGCTAAGGCAGGGAGGTATTTTTACCTCCTTTATCCTTGTCTGGAACTTATTCCTGGAACACTGAAACATTATCCAATTAGGGTGCTGTCATCCAATTAACACACTGCATACTTTCCAACTCTATTCTATGAATTTATTGGGCCACACAAAGGTGGCAGTGAACAGCTTTCATCTACTGGAATGTGTTTTATTGAAAAGCAGAAAGGATTGTAAAAGCAGTTTTATAAACGGAGGTTTATCAGTCATGTTCACATGCTGCAGTGTCAACATGTCACGTTTAAAAGGGTTTTTAATACTAATTACTGATGTCTCGGAGGGCTGGAAGTCATTTAACCTTCTCGGTTGTCTGTGTGTTTGCAGGCCCGGTCGTAGCAGGAGTGGTGGGTCTCACGATGCCTCGGTACTGTCTGTTTGGAGACACTGTCAACACAGCATCTCGAATGGAGTCCACAGGGTTGCGTGAGTGCCTCATGTGTCATTATAATGGACTTCTAAGGTCTCCCCGATGTGGAACAACGGCCAATGGGTTCTATAAAAGTGGCATATTGGTCGGGAGGACAGACCGTTTGTGTGCCTGTTGCTTGAGGCTAAACGGGGCTTTAAGTGAGCAGTCCTCACTAATCCTTTAAGACTATCAACAGAATTAGAGGCCAAATTGAAGATTCAACGTAAATGTCGTCAATGACAAAGAATGCCACGGTTACCTGTGCCGTCCAATTAAGTCCAAACTTAATTCATGTTGAAGGACAGTAAACTGAACCCCGACAGTTGATGGAGATGATAGAAGATAATAACCTGACAAATGAACATACTCACCTTTAAAAATAGTACAGTTTAATCTCAATCTGAGTTTCCATGATTAAAATAAGAATTATATCGTCGCAGCAGGAGTTCTGTTGTCAGGAGCAAAGCAATGATGTGTCGTCTGCTGCCACCAAGTGGTGGAAACGCCAGACTAACTGTGTCCACTTCGTAGATTCAAATCATTTCCTACCTGAGAATGTATTTAAATCTCTCTATTAAAAGACAAAGGCTGATTTCACACCTGCTATTGAGGTATTAACAGTGTGCAGATGTTCAGTGTGCAGATGTTCAGCTCTGTGTTCTCTGTCGTAGCTTACAGAATCCACATCAACCAACGCACAGTTGATGTCCTGAACAGCCTGAAGCTGGGATACATAATTCACTGCAGAGGAATGACAGAGTTAAAGGTAAATTAAAAGGCAGACAAAACACTTTCCTAACATGCACTGAACGTATGCAATGACTTTGTATTCATGATGATTTCTAGGGCAAAGGGATTGAGAACACGTATTGGTTGGTTGGGAGAGAAGATTTCGACAAACCTCTGCCCATCCCGCCAGATCTTCAAGGGTAAGTGAACATTGCAAACCAATGACCCACTCATGTGCCAGTTACAATACAATAAATATATACCTTTTGTATTCCAGGGGAAGCAATCATGGTATCGCTTTGGAGGAGATACCTCTCGACAGGAGACAAAAATTCCTGGATCGACAGAAGAAGATGGGCTAACCTCGTGTTTTTCACTCGCGCTTCGTCTTCCCGAACACTTTCCGTTTTCGATGAATCAACACACAGAGGGATCGGTGGATGGAACCGTGTGCAACGTGCAGCAGTTTCCCATCACGAGCCAAACATCTATTATAATTAGTGCTACACAGCAAAATGAAATCCTGCAACAGTTTTATTTCCATTTTTTGATTTTTGCCAAAATCATCCCTCGACTATAATAACTCCATTATAGTTTAGCTCATCGATATCAGGCGGTACAAAAAATGACCAAAAAAGGGGGCGGCGGCTGTTCATAATGTAATTATTTCTAAAAAATAGAGTGTACACAATATCATAATGTGTGTATCAATGTTACTGATCTCTGTACTTTAGGTATTTCATGAACCCAATGGTGGAAGCTGTTGCTGCTCGTCTATTCATCTCGGGGTATAATGGAGTCTGTGTTGTACTCACACTAGATACATTAGCCTTTTACAACACGTCATACATTAACACACGTAATCTAAGGTGGACGGCACCGCGGAGGTCAGCGTGGGTTGAGATAGCTTCTATTTTGTTTCTCTCGCAGCGCTACTGTGACACAATTCATGAATGCCATATTATCCCAAAAAGTATGTCAAGCAGAGACGCTGATCTGTTCACTTCATAATATATGTAGATTAAAGAGTAAACACACACTGCCGGGTCTCTGCTATTCTCATGACACCGAGCTCTTCCACCATTGTAAGAGGACAGATAGATCTATTACAGAACGTTATCAGCGCCACGTATCTAAATGTTTATCTCCAAATTACTTTAGTTCAGTTGTTCTGATGTCTCGTGATGATTACAAAATTGTCTGGACATTTAGCCAATACATCCGCCTGGAACACTGATTAAATCCAGACATTTTAACAAAAACAATGTCGCATGTTTCTTCCCCTAATGATGTTACAGTTTTTTTTTTAATGATGTGTGTATTATATTGTCATTCTCTATCAAAATATACAGTAGAAGACATATGCAACATGCAAACAAGATCCAAATCCACTATCAACAAGGCAGTTTGACAACGGCTTCATGTACATGAAACCTATTAGTGCAGCATGTTCGTTGCATGGCTGAATGGACCGTGCTGCACGCTGTGTGTTTAACGGTGTCTTAATAGGGTAGCAATAGGAAGACCTAATTTCTATGACATACATTGTATCTGTGCCGCACTGATAAGCATAATGTCTGAGTCAATTTACTGAAACAATCATCTCCGATAATGTACTTCAGCAGCTTGAGGCTTTTCATGTGTATCGACATCTTCTAGACAAAACGTCTGTCTGAGTTTTTCAAGCATGATCTCCTATTTGGGCTCTCCGTGACCCCAAATAGCGGCTGTGTCTGAGGGTCCCTCACTCATGCCCAACCCCAGGGGATTTTAGTTCAATTTTACAGAACAAATGCAGGGGAGCATGCATTATATCTTAAGTGTCCTGCATTATTTATCTTTGGCCTGAGGATGTGTATATACTTTTAATTTGTTAGTTTATCTGTGTGTCCTGAAAGTGTAAATACGTTTCTTTTTGCTTAGGTTCCCTAAACCCCCAAAAGGAGCTCATCAACCACACTGCTCACTTACTCTTCCCTGTTGTTTGCTAACTGTGTGCTGTACACTGAATCAGCAAAAGTCAGGCGACGTCGATGTGCGACAGTTTTCACACTGCAGATGTTTTATTTCCACGGGAGGTCTGCCGAGGTCTTCTGGCACACAGACACCCAATCGGTTCCCAGCAGCTCAGCATGTAGAAAAGAATTGGACATCTGATGACTTGATAATCTGGTTTCTTGTTCTTTTTCACACTGGTTGTCACCAGCACCGGCTCTTCAAGCATTAAAAAAAACCTTGAGGAAGTGGAAAAAGAGGAATTGTGAATCAAGATGAGAAACAAGAGTGAAGCTTTCTCTTATGGGTATCTAAAGAACAAACTGATTGATCTTTTTGCACACGTAGGACCGAGTGTTTCTAGACTTTTCCTTTTGCCAAATAGATATAGCTGATCAAAAATGGACTGTACTGTTCATTTTGAAAGGGATTTCCTTGTGTAAATAAATTATGGTCTTAGTTCAGATTGTGTTTTCATATGTTTGTCTTATTGTGTAATCTCACGTTTGAAAGGTGGCGTAGGCTAATTTGCAAAGATGTTGCTATAATGACACTTTATAATGTGAGTTTTAAACCACAAGCACTGTCACTGCACAATTATGGCCCACATGTTCCGTTCTCATGGCCGAATTTGGGCCATAAGAGAACTGAGGATGTGTGTCACATTGTGGCGAGATGCATTACAATCCAGGTAATATGTTCCATGATTCTTTGAATGCCCTAACAATGATTTCCTGGTGTTATCTACCATTTAAACAACTGATTCTGATCTTTGGGTCATATTGGTGGTGCAATAACCAAGATATGTTTTTTTGTCAAAAGCATAACAGCACAATATAAATATAAAGTATATATATATATATAAGTCCACCACAATAATATTAAGTGCATACATGTATGACATATGAAATACAGGAACGCCTAACAGTATAAAATCCATTACCCATTTCAACAGCACCACAAATTACAGCCTCTAAAACCGTTTAAATAAAACAACACTTCTCTAAACAGATTCAATAGCTATTGCGTTATACTGCATTCATTTTGGTGTACCTAATACATTGGAGTGTATTTTTTCCTATATGTCTCTATCGAGTGATTTGAGCATGATATGTGTCCTCTATTTAAGGCTACAGCACTATGCATTTGTTCCCTGTGAAATATGCACAAATGCACACAATGACTCCCACCCCTAAAGACCAATTTATTTTATTCAGCCTTTACCTCTCAAAAAACATTGTTCTGCACTTGCTTTCCTCCTGTTGATGGTTTGGGGGGTAAATTCTCCAAAATACATGTTGTATACAAAGAGGACAAGTTCGTCTCACCATCAAACGAGAAGGCTGAACACTGTGTTCCTCTGAGCACCTCATCAGTCCTGAAGCCCCCCCTGGCTTTTGACTGGCACCGGCGTGGACGTGCCAGTCTCACAGAAGTTCTGTCAAGTCAGACAGAGCGTGACAAGGCAGACCGGAAACCAAAAAGGTAGATTTCATAATAATAGTATAGTCTGTCGCTTTAAGTCACAAAAACGCCTATTAATTTTCAGGTGGCGTTTTTGTAATGTTTTGTAAAGCTGTAGTTGATAAGATAATATTAGCATTGTTACAATCGACTTGATTCTGCATGTTTAGATTATGCAATTATAGGCTATTCATTCCTAAATCGGGTTATATACGAGGTTATATGTTTAAAAGTAGACATCAGGGAATAACTGAATTGGCCGAGAACTATTTTTTCAGAAGGTGGATTCTTTGTGACCACTCGTAGGCTATTAATTATTTCTGTGAAACATGCAACATGTTTGTAAGTGCTATCTTCGGCTCTCATAGTGTAAACCGTAGCCCTCTGTTGCCCCTTTTGTTTTGAAAAATCTTTACCGGATGCCATGCTTCAATCCGCCTACCTTGACAACTGTCGGTATAGACTGTGGGCAACCTCAGACAGGTGGAGGAGACGTCCTTAAGCAGCTGAACTGCGCCGTATTTGGACTTGGTTGGGCAGGACTGGGCTGGGCTGCAGGACGAGCAGCGGTGGACGCTGTGCACGCTCGGTGCGCGGATCCTCCTGCAGCAGCTGGATTCACAGGATGCTACCAGATCCAAAACATGCTTTGGCTGATTCTCCCATCCTAAGCACTTAGATGCGGCCACGGGGAGGACGAGGCATATAGTTGCAATGGATTAATGAGGAGTACACATGGACTTCATTTTTTTCCCTGAGATCCGTGCTTTATAATATGTATCGTCCTGCTTCGGCCATGGAAAACCAAGCAGCCGAGCAGCAGAATTATGAAGATGTACAGAAAAGCGGCTATCTCCGCAAGCATAAATCAATGCACAGGCGATTCTTCGTGCTGAGGGCGGCCTCGGAGCATGGTCCTGCTCGCCTGGAGTATTACGAGAACGAGAAGAAATTCCGCAGTAAATCACCTGTGCCCAAAAAAGTGCTGAACCTGGACAGTTGCTTCAACATCAACAAGCGGGCAGATTCCAAGAACAAGCACATGATAGTCCTTTACACCCGCAGCGAGAGCTTTGCCATCGCTGCAGACAGCGAGGAGGTTCAGAACGAGTGGTACCAAGCAATGCTGGACCTCCAGTGCAACTGTAAGATATGAAAAGTGTGATGTGATTTCTGCTGTCTGTCTCTGCATCAGGCCGATGCTGCCCTCGGCTGTTTCTCCATACACTATTCGGCTCGGCCATTCCTGCTCATTGCAAAGAAATTGCTCAAACCTTGTTTGCATTTTTGCTTCATATCTAGTTAAGTCGTTTAATTGAAATACATTATAATGCAGTTGGATCGTTGTGTTCCTCCCCATTAAGAGGCGAGTGGAGCGGTCAGAGCAGCACGCTATGGGCGGCATGTGCTGTTTGTGCAGCACAATCCCACTAAGCATTAATATGCCTGTAACCTCCACATCAATTAATGTCAGCGTAATGGTGTGTGATGCATCGAATCGCATCCAGACGTCGTAATATTCATACGATTTCCATTCCTCAATAAAAAATGCAGCTCATTTCATCCGACGGAGTGTTTTTGCATGGCGCAGTGGGCATATAGCAACCATCCGAGGGATGCATCATATATTACCAGCCTATCGCGGTGCACTCCGGCGGTGCTTGTGTTTTTGTTTTTCCTGCACAGCTCCGACCGCCGCTCGCCTAACCTACATTTCTGTTGCACGGTGCTGCTGGTGGGGAGGAGATGGAGATGGCATCGTCAGTGCGCCCTGCTGGAAAAATGTGTTTCTGTCGGTTCTCCTCGTGTTTACGTTGTTATCCCGATGCTGGCGGTGAACACCACCATCCTCCCTCCCCGACATCCCTCACATTCCAGCTGCTGACGGGCTTGCCCAGCTCGAACCGTTGATTAATGCACATTAGAGATTATGTCTCAGGAAAAGCCAAAAGAAAAAACACTTTTGCTGATTTAATTTAATTATTTATGTATCTATCCGTATTTTACAGAGCGTGCAAATTGAGGGTGAAACATTAACATGGCTTATAGTGATTTTTATGGGGGATCACATTTAAATAATATTCTCATTGACAGGTCACTAGCAGCTGCTCAGTGATATAACAGGGCAAGAAAAAACAATTATATTCCTTATATCATGTGATCAGCATTGAACTGAACTGTGCCACGTTATTTCACAGGCGATCAGTTAACATGCTGCTTGTCAGTTGATGTTTTCTGCACCTCCTGAACACCTAATTAATTATAGAGCTTTAGGTTAAAAGTGAATGTGATGAATTAACTGCAGCACCGCTGCTTGGCAGACACAGTACTTACATGGAGCAATTTGGTGATGATTAACAGAAAGATATTAGTGCTTTGATTGATAGTTCTGCTCTGTCTCATGTGAATCAATCCTGAGTTTTGGAGTATTTACTAATGTATTTATGATGTGATTGCTTCAGGTTTGATTTTTTACATTTATTCTTTATTTTTATTCACAGGTAAAACGCCTGAGGACTACGGCAGTAGTGGAGAGTGTAGCTCTCCGTCTCCTATTCCGACGTTCAAGGAAGTGTGGCAGGTTAAGGTCTGGCCTAAAGGTCTTGGACATGCCAGGAACTTAGTGGGCATCTACCGGCTGTGCCTAACTGACAAGACAGTCAACTTTGTCAAGATCAACTCTGATGTGGCCTCTGTGGTGTTACAGCTGATGAATGTTCGCAGGTGTGGCCATTCGGAGAATTTTTTCTTCATCGAGGTGGGTCGTTCAGCTATCACCGGCCCCGGAGAGTTCTGGATGCAGGTGGACGACTCTGTAGTCGCTCAGAACATGCATGAGACCCTGCTGGAGGCCATGAAGGCTTTAAGTGAGGAGTTCCGACAGCGCAGTAAATCTCAATCTGTCGGCACGTCGTGCGGAGGCGGCACCGCTTCGAACCCCATCAGTGTCCCGAGTCGTCGTCATCATCCAAATCTGCCACCCAGCCAGGTGGGTTTCTCGAGGCGAGCCCGCACGGAGACCCCTGGAACGGGGGGCAGCAGCACCAGCACTTCACCTACATCACGCCACGGCTTCCCGAGGGCACGGACGGCCAGCATTGGGGCCAGATCGGAGGAGGGTGGGGCGAGCGCCAAAGGAACGTGGGCCAGCTCCAGCCCAAGTCTTAATGGTTCCTGTTCAACTACGCCAACACTGAGGCCCAAGCCCACCAGGGCCCCAACCCCTGCTAAGATAACCCTCAGCCTTGCACGTTACACACCCAACCCCGCTCCCTCTCCTGCACCGAGTCTCTCCTCCAGCTCCGGTCATGGCTCCGAGTGCGGCTTAGTGGGCGCAGCAGTGGGAGGCATGACGGTTTGCTCCTACCCACGAGTTTCCCAGAGAGTTTCTGTTTCCGGTTCTCCAAGCGACTATGGCTCTTCTGATGAATATGGGTCCAGTCCTGGGGAACACTCTCTGCTCGTGCCCAGTCTGTCTGGACATCATGCACATGGAGACGGCTCCTCCAGCTACATCGTCATGGGACAGCGAGAGGGTCTCCTTGGGTCCCATCATCGCTCCAAAGGCCGTCGGATACTGCGGCGCTCCTCCAGTAGGGAATCAGAGGCGGAACGCAGATTGCTTAGTAAGAGGGCTTCCCTGCCTTTGGCTGCCCATGAACGACTGACCCCGCATCGAAAAGATGAAGATGATGAGGATGATGAAGAATATGCTGTCATGTCACGAAGTGCTAACAGAGCGAGAGCTGATTTGCACCATGGCTCAGCGGGTGTGGCAATGGGGGGAGGGCAGCGGGACGTGGTGGCGGAGAATAGGAAGAGGCCTGACAAAAGCAGGAGAGAAGTGGAGTCAGGAGCTCCTGTGGAGGGCGGCTACATGTCAATGCTGCCTGGAGTCACGTCTCCTGTTTCCCTTTCTCTTTCAATAGGTATGTCCGATGCCGGTGCCAAATCTGCGGCAGATGACGAGTACATGGCGATGACTCCCAACAACAGTGTGTCCCCCCCTAAGCACATCCGCCAGCCCAGCTCAGAGGGCTACATGGTCATGTCTCCCAATAGTAGCAGCTCCACAGACTTACATGGCCTAACCATGTGGGATAGCAGGGCGAGCATGGAGAGCAGGGCCGCCAGTGACTACATGAACATCTCACCTGTCAGCAGCCGCTCCGCCTGCAGCACGCCGCCTTCCCATCCCGAGCAGCACCAACTGCAACCAAAAATGTTCAATTCCTATTTCTCCCTGCCACGAGCTTATCAACATACTCTGTACACTCGCTTTGAGGAGGATTTAAACAAAGGGGAAGGAAAAAAGGACAGCAGTGGGCATGATAGTGTTGGAAGGGGAGGGGGAGCGGGGTACAGCAAGAGGAACAAAATAGCAGCGGGCCCTGCTCGAGGCTGCCAACTCTCCATGTCTTCCTCTTCTTTCTCCTCCAGCTCAGCAAGTAGTGAAAGCCTGGAAGACAAGTCCATATCAGCAGGGAGAGGGTTAAGTTTATTAAGATCTGAAGCAGAATACAAGAGTGCGGGAACGTTCACAAAAGATGTCCGTCACCACCAAAAGCATGGATCAAGTAGTAAGAGCCCGAAGCAACAAAGACGGGGCCGTCCCCTCAGTGTGTCCTCGGACATCACGAAAGCAAACACTCTGCCCAGGGTGAAGGAGAACCTGCTCCCCTTGATGTCTCAGAACGTCGGTGAATATGTCAGTATTGTGTACAAGGAAGACAATAAGTATGGCGGAGGAAGACTTGGAAGGTCAGAACGTGGGCAACACGTGATTCATGGAACCCTCCGGCCCTCGAACCAGCCGCTCCTTTGCCATGATAATTCTGCTAACCTACCCCGCAGTATCTCTGCACCGTTGTCCACCTCTGCTGAATATGTCAGCATGGACTTAGGGAAGTCAACGCGCCGATCCCCCGTTAGATCCTCGTTCAACCCCTCCCAAGGCCCAGCAGCTGTTGCCCCCAAAGCCCAACATGAACACAGCACATCTTCTCCCTTGGCAGCGGAGGGCAGTGCCAGTTACCGATCTAAAGGACAGATGGCATCAATGCCAGCAGACGACCCTCCTCCATTTGTGGACAGAGACAATTCAGATCCGAACATTTTAGCGAGGCCTGCCAACCACTCCGGTCAACCTCTATCCATGGAGCAGAACACGGGTTTGGGCTTTTCTCCTGTCAAGTCATTCCAGTCTCCCGATCGGAGCAGCAGACTTGTCCGAGCTGAGCAGCAGGGACGGCGGAGCCACCCTTCAGAGACTTTTAATTCACCTCCCTCTCTACCGCGCCACCCACCCTCCGCTACCTCCCTCTTCCCAGAGGGAAGCCAGGCAGCAAGCCATCGGCATGGTTTGGACCGCTCGCTGTGGGAGAGCGGACAGGCCGCTAGTTTGTCCGCCACACCTCCACCACAAGCCTCCACCTCATCTGCTGAACAAGGCCTTAACTATATTGACCTTGACTTGGCCATTAAGGAGAGTCCTCAAGCTGGAGTGGAGCGAACCTCCGCCGCCTACAACATTGGAGGAAGCTCTATGGGTAGCAGCGCCGGCTCCAGCCTCAACACTTATGCCAGTATTGATTTCTGTAAATCAGAGGAACTAAGGGCACATCAGATTAGTAGAAAGGATGATCAAGGTAAGCAACAAGCCTTTGCAAAGACCATTTTATCATCTGCTCATAACATCTGAGGCTCTATCAACCTTTAAAGTTTGGGACATCCTGCATGCAAGGTCACACTTCTTCTGTACTTCTGTTAAACAATCAGGTTACTGGCGCCTTTTCTGGCTCTCACAAATAAGAGTGCAATGCTTTTGCAAAACTGAATGATGCATTATTAAAGATGTTAATGCATTTAAGATTTTCTTCAGTAATTGGTAAACAGTTTGATGTGATGTTGGTAATCTGAAGACAGAACTCCTGTCTGACTCTTCGTCCCTCCTTCCCCCTTCCATCCCTTGCTGATGTGTACATTGGTGTCTGGCTGGTGGGAAGCTCTGTGTTTCCAGGCTGTGGATTGTCTGTAGAGTCTCTTATTACCACAAGTGGGTGTTCAGAGAGCAGAGCCAATTGATTTGTCTGCTGGTAATGAGCCTTTTCACATAAATGGAGGGAGAAGGACAGAACACGGGCCAGGTGTTTATGTTCATGTGTGGGCGAGCTGTCGGCTGCAGGATTTCACATGGCGGCTCTGAGGTTTCCCTCAATATGTACGTAAATGGAGATTACGCGACTTATATACACGAGAGATCCATAGCATATTTTCATTTAAACACAAACAGCTAAATCAAAAATATTTTACACAGAAATCTAAATGGAAACGGAACAAACAACTCGTGCACGTTATTATTCAGAGCAACATCTGCTTGATTGATTTATCTAATGGTATTCAATATCTACCTGGACATGTATAATCATAATAATTGCCTAATTATTGCAACGGGAATCGGCTGTTTATGCATTTTCAAATGCACAGCAAAGACATGAAAGCCCTGTTAGTATTCTGAAACGCCTTAATGTATTTCTTCACACTGGGATAAATGATTGAACGGGCCTCTCCTGTAAATTACAAGCTGTTAATCCCGCTCTCATTAGCTGCAGGATTTAAATCAATGCATTAGGCCTGTGTGTGTCACGCACTGCAATTTTTTTTACCTCCAAATAAACAGACTCGGTTTGTTAAATGTTCAATCAATAATCGAATAATACCGTGGACGTCACATCACGGGGGTTTTCGAATTAGAATATTATAATTGGATTTAGTTGCTTGTATTGTTAGAGACACATTATGAGCAGAATGTTCCTGCTGGCGGAGCTGAAGACACAGAAAGTGCTGAAAGTTCATCAGTGTGCTGTTTGATATGCAAAGTCCTGTTTAGTGATGTAACTGTCTGGCTCATGTTTCTTACCTTTTATTAAATATCCTTTCACAGCAGTAGAGTTCATGTTATTAAAGCAGCACTGCAGCTTGAAGAGCGTCACAGGAGTTCACCACAACATACAAAAACATGTGAACTAATCTGCATTAGCAGGTTGGAAACACAGAAACAACACAGGAGACCCAAGCTGCATAGTTGATGTTACAGACAATCATTGTCTCTTTAAGAGGATGGAGCGAGTGGTCGGGCTGACTCCGACCACACGGGGTGATTAATGAGCGATTCTGTCTGCGGTCCTCTTCATGTACAAACTATTTGTGGTGGCTTGTTAACAAAGTTATGTGAAAAAGGTCGTTTATCATCTCTTTTAACCACAGGAGGAGGAAATCATCGAGCTGAAACATTAGAACATTGTTAACTTTACTTTGCGGACATGATGGGAACTAAAGCTACACTGAACCTTTGGATTGTTTTGGTGGAGTATTGACGTCTGCAACACCGTGCAGGAGATATCAGGCACCATGTGATGTTTACACATGCAACCGGCAGAACTTCTAGATTAAACAAGAGCAATCTATTCTAAACTGCTGCACCTTCTGTCACGTACTGTGAGGAGACTTGCTGAGAGTTAGAAACACTGTTGATGGATGCAGAATTAACACTTAAAAACACAATCTATTGTAAAAAAAAAACAACAACTAGGGAACCCGTTGTTATGAAATGTACGATTTAAATCCCCTCCTGCTTCTGATTCTTCTCTTCCAGATTGTTGATTTTCCGTTCAAGTCTCGGATCTCTCGGATCAACAGAACTGTACACTGGAGTCTGAACCCTGGAGACGTCATCCCCATCCCGTCTGCTGTTCTCTGTCTACCAAACATGTGCCAACCACACACACACACACACACACACACACACACACACACACACGACACACACATTATTTTGAAGAAAAATGACGTGACCATTCAACCTGATGTATAAAGGATGAAAGTGTAACGTGTGAGTGTGGAGTTCACAGGCAGCCATTAATCATGTTGACCATGGTGGTGCCACCGCAGCCTGTTAGGGAGTTTCAATCCAACTTTATCCACATGATTACGTTACTCTTAACAATCATGCAAAGCAAAGCCATAATTCAGCTAGAATATCAGGGAATCACAGTTATATCCAGTTGACATATCATGACGTGCTCTAAAAAAGAAACAAACCATCGTGATCGGTCCACGAGCAGATCGATTGAACTCTCAAGCTCGAATGGCAACTGGTGAAATGGACGTGGTTTGTTTTGTGACGTGTGACGTGTCATCCTTTGTACATATTCTGAGTTAAATGATCATCAGGTGTCACTTTTGTTCAAAAAAAAGAAAAAAAAACAAAGGAAATATACAACACAGCAGAGGTTTCACACACACACACACACACACACACACACACACACACACACACACACACACACACACACACACACACACACACACGTTGTGACTGTAAACACATTTGATTTAGCAGTTGCCCAAAAAAAGCCTTTATACTTCTAGACAACTTTTGTGCTACTTAAAAAGATGCTTTGTGGTATATTTTATCACACAAGAAGTAAGTGACTGTGTGCAAAGTGCATGTTAGAAACAATATTGTGATCCCATCTGTAGTTTTCTTGCAGCTGCAAATGCTGCAGACGAGCTCTCATTAAAGCTTCTCATGCTGCAAGGCGGCGTTCGAGGGTCGTTCCTGTTGGCACCGAGCTGCTGCATTCATTTAATAATCATGGTATGCAACGCTGCATAAGAATTGACATATTAGCATAACATTCTTCTGCTGCGCATGTAAACAACTTAATCAAATTGTTTCCAATAACAAAGTAATTAGATGGTACGTATGTGCATGTTCTCGCTGGGATGTGCTGAGAGGGCCTGATAACGAGCTCGCCGCTGACGCAGAATGACTTTGACAGTTTTGAATGGCTGATTTTAAATAGCTCAAATGTGAAATTACACACGCAGCCGACTGGCCGGGGAGGATACAAAAAGACCGTAGATAATCCATGTTTTCATTCATAGATAATTCATATTTCATTTACGTTAATAACTTATTGATTTAGAGCCAAAATGTAGCACAAAGGAATTAGAAACAAGTGAAGTGTAAATGCTTTTTTTTTTTTGCAACTGCTGTTTTAAATCCTAATTGTATATTATACTACGGTGTACTATAGCAGAGGTTGTTAGGATCTGAGCCTGTGGGCCTCCCCTCAGTTAGAGCCACAACCCTCCTTGTTAACTCGCTAAATTCTGTGAAGTCCCAGGATGCCTGTGTGAATATTACGACTTTATTGAGCCAATAGACTCTCAAATGTCGCTGTTGGACACGACCTTGGACGGAATAACAAGTTCTCTGGGAAAATGGGAGGAACAGTAAAACTCCCCAAAACTACTGTATCTCTGAAGTCTAAATCACACACGACATCATGACCTTTAATAACTAATGTAATTAATTTCCCTCGCTGAGCCGCTCCTGAGAGTGTTGGGAGCCCCCCAGGGGAGGCCCGTTGAAAACCTCTCTACTATAGTACACAAGTAGAACAGCATTAACGACTTACTTTCCTCGTTTTCATAACAGTTTACACAATTCTACTATAAAGTGACACATTACAATGGTATATAAGATATACAGTA
Source organism: Macroramphosus scolopax (assembly GCA_901007825.1). Classification (NCBI taxonomy): domain Eukaryota; kingdom Metazoa; phylum Chordata; class Actinopteri; order Syngnathiformes; family Centriscidae; genus Macroramphosus; species Macroramphosus scolopax. The sequence continues at coordinate 111,895 of CAAKHC010018891.1, forward strand.
TACATATAAGGATTAATACTATATAGCCTAGATATCTATATACTCTTTTATAAAGTGCCTCTTTTTTGATTGTAGCTGTTTTTACACAGGTAATCTTAAAATGGGTTGTGAAAATAGAAGTGATGTTTCTCTCCTGAACCTAAATTTGTGAATATGTTGAACCTTAACAGAGGACGGACGCGGCTCACTAATTGCTATCAGTGAACCGTAATCAAATTGCCTTACTGTGTTTATCGGAAAACAAGAAAACAAAAAAATGATTTTGTTTTTGAGGTGCCTGACACTTCGGCCAACAACGCGAGCGCTCGCTCACTCTGTTGTTCGGCTCCGTCGAGCTGAGGTCGATCCAAAAAACACAAAGCGACGAAGAAAAAAAAACAAAAAAAAAAACATTCTCTCTCTCTTCTCTCTCTCTCTCTCTCTCTCTCTCTCTCTCTCTCTCTCTCTCTCTCTCTCTCTCTCTCTCCTTCCACTCAAACATGGGACGTCTCTTCTCACAACCCACACATTACTTTCTTAATTGCTTACGTTCATTACATTCTGCTGCCGACAAACAAATTGCCAAAAAAGAAATCGGAGGTCTTAAAACAACGCAGATTTCTGCTATCAAGAGGATTTGTAAGCGTTGACTCACAAAATCAGTCGTAGATCTGATTTAAAAAAAAAAAAATGTTTTCACTTGATTGACATTGGGCCAAAATACGTTTAAAAAAATGTCAATGGAGTGGAATATTTTCTAAGTAGTGGTTTTATTAAGGTAATGTGAGTGTTCCCATAATGTCTCCAGAGCTTCTGAATGAGAGGTCGTGACGTCGGTAACGCTGCACAACGACTCACGATGTGTTGATGGGGCGAACACATGAAACATGTCCGTACATGAAGTTACGGTGCCAAACGACCGCAGAGCTCTGAGTGTGTATACAGGGTACAAAGGAAGAAGGCTTGATTCATGCATTTTTACACATTTAGATCGAATCTTCTCATCGTTTCGTTTGTCTCGGGTCTACGAACCAAATCGTTTTGACTTTGTTCCCAGATCTTTTATGAAAAAGTTTTTTAATTGAAGGATGAACAATGTAAAGCCAATTAGTCCACTTGGTCCATAGTTTCCTGTCTTAGCAACAACATGAGCGGACAGATTTGCAGCCCTCGACTCCAACCTGAAAGAAACTCCGGTGCCTGGCGGTGATTATTGGTTATCAGTCAATTATAATCTGTCGCTTTCAGTTACCTTAATATAAAGAAAACGATTCAGCTCGCTCCTGGAAAGTCTTCCAACCTTTCTCTTGGTGTTCAGCTGCAGATGTGTGAACCTGCGATCACGCACCTGCTGCCAAACTGAAGCTAAACTTCATTTTGAAAATGTCGTTCTTTTATTGATTGAAAACATCTTTTTAAATTAGATTTTTCAGAGAGATCGAATGCCTCAGAAAAGATCAAATTAATTTCTTTACACTGGAGAACCATTTGTCCGGCACTAATGAGTCGCTTTTGAATCAAAAGGCAACAAATAAAAGATCCTGATGGAGATGTTCCTCTATACTGCCAACAGTTTGTGCTCAGAACTGAGACCTTTATTGCCAAACTCCTGTATAATAAAATCCAAAGACGTGCAGTAGTTCCAAATTTATAACTTCTGGTACACTTGAAGATCTCTTTTATAATCTCTTTATTATTCCTTCAGTGTAGCTTCTCCTAATCGACGATTACCGGGGTTCCCGACTGAACCTCGTAATCTCAGAGCCGAGCAGACGAAACAGTTGGTAGTTAAACCCGTCGCAGTCTGAGAAGGGTTCAGGATGTTATCGACGTCCAATAGGAGGAACATGTCAGTAGGAGCTTTGGATTGGGGTGACCATCCCTCAGTGTATCGTCCATTCAGACCTGCTTGTGAGTCTTTTCCGCAGCTTCACCACTTCCATCACATACAGAGGTCATAAGAAAATGCTTCTCATCGACGAACCATCAGAATCCTGTAAAGTATTTTGGTTTATTGAGAGTCTCTTATTGTCTCTTCAGAATATTTTGGCACAACACGTTTGAAAATTGCTCATCTGACTGTGGGAAATGATCCAGTATGTACAATCAGGATAGTGATTATAAATACACTGGAAAGAGCACTGTATGTATTTTAAATCTATTGATACTACTTTGATAATGATGTACAATGTAAAAAGACTGAACAGGTATATGTAAAGTATACTGTACATGGAGCCGTTGGCTCCGGGGGAGGGACGGGCATGGGGGTTCATTCTGTTCATGACCTATTGTTGAAAACAGAATATTGATGATTCTTGTCTGTGATGTAGACAACGTCAATGTTTCTTTTATATAAAAGACAAAGTGATGCAAAAAATGAAAAACGGTGTGTCTTTTATTGAGTCGATCAGGTGGTGCGACGTGTGTCTAGACCGCTGTAAGCTGACTTCTGAAGGATAAGCCAGAGAACAGAGGGCACATGTAGTTAATCTCTGGCTCCAAACAGATGGTATTTTGGCAGCATTTAACTTCATAGGTGAAAAACAAACATATTCATCAATGACGTAAAAGAGGATTCATTAGATTACAGATATTAGGACTGCAAAAATACCAGTATTTAAAATACAGATGTGGCCAATAGGCCCTATCAGGGCAAGAAATGGCAACAAATATAATAGAAACACACAAAGGAAATAATTGGCTATCAGCCAAACTGTTATTTCAAAAGCTTCTAATTGCTGCATTCAGAGTACATAGGTGTTGAATAGGAAACATGGCTACGTGTCGTATCTGAGGGTCAGATCAAAGAACGTAACTGGTAATTTGGGTCTGAGGACACGTTGAGCACAGAAGAGGAGGTAAAGTCAGAGGAGAAGGACTTTCATTGATGGGTGATGCTCTGAACTTTGTCAGCCACATCATTCACATTAGCCAAGTTCTGCCACTGTTGTTGTAAACTTATTTAGTTATGACGGTCTAAAATAAGGAGTGAAGAGACGTACTTAACGCACCATTAGGGATGTATGCAACCGTCACAGTAGGAGATGTAAGGAATAAAACGAATCCGCCCCGGCGTCCTGGGTCCTGGTGTTGTCGTGCTGGCTGGCTGTCACACTGCTGTGGTTTTCTGGGACACTTAAATAGAACAGTTAATGTGCTCTTCCTATTATGACAACTCAGAACGTCTGCTGTGAAAAGGAATATTCTTACCGGGACCGTTGAATAACCTGCTCATTTATTTCTGCTTCACATTTACATGAGTCTTGATAATTCATGGTCCACTGTGGGATGACGTGTAGTCCAAGCAGAAGCCTGGGTTTTATTCATATTGGCAAAGACTTGAAAACCTTATGGCAGAAATGCAACAGAGAGTCAGTGGTCTGCCTGCATCTGTAAGTGATCCCTCATAGACTGTTGCTAAACAAGGAGCCTCTTGAATTGTGATTCATGTGCGTGTGAATCAACCCTGATGATTCATTGATGGCTCCGTCCTCATAAATGTACCAAATATTGGAATGTTGAAGATTGTTGAAGCAGGTGTGGTGAAACATGTGCTAATTAAAAAAAGATGAAACCAACAATCCATTGAAGCTGCGAGCAGCAATGAACAGGCTGTCACACCCTGCGTGCACTGCAGGGAGCAGACGTCTCCGTATTGCTTCTGCCTGATTGGTTGTAATGACTAGGAATTTTTAGACAAGATACATTTATAATGATCAGTATTTGTTGCTGGAGATGACATATTGAATATTGTACATCTGATGATGTATGCCATTTTTTTTTTAAATCATCATTTATGCAGGTTGCTTTTCTTTAAAAAGCACTAACTGTAAATGTGGGAACATCCTCTACTCCCTTGCCAAACAATGTTGATGAATAACTTAAATCTCCATTAAACATTGCAGTAAAGGGTTGCTGCAGTGAAGAAGCACTGCAATGCAGCTAGATTTGATGCCGCTCAGATGAAGAATCCACAGTGATGTGAACTATCTCTCCATCTCCATTGCCAATCAAAACTTCACATACGAATAATCTGTTAATGTGTCTTTGACAGTTGGGGTTTGGGTAATAAATTGAATAGCATTTATTTTTGATACAATTGCAGATTATTAAATAAAAACTTGTTACCTCCACTAAGGAGGCTATGTGACAGGTACCCTTTGTTGGTTTGTCCGTCTGTCCGCAGGATGACAGAATCTATCACGTAAAAAACTTGGTGCAACTTGGTGAAACTTGGTGGAGGGGTAGAGCTGGACCAATGAAAAAACAATTATATTTGGGGTCAGATACAAGATTTCTTTTTTGACATTTCCATTAATTGGACCATTTCCGTTAGTTTTCTCATAAAATCCACATATTTCAATTTAAATCTAAATTCTTGTGAAAATGCTAATGCCCACACTCACATTATCAATCGTATAATCCCAGGATAAACAAATGAAAATACTTTTATTCCGTAAAAGTGCAGATAATATTTAATTAAATATTGCATATACATATAGCAGCATGATGCTGGCAATATGTCATTAACCACTTACATATCAAAGTCTTAATCTCAGTTTTTACTATAGAATGTGTAAAAGATGGAAGAAGCATGCATGTGAAGGTGGTGTGTCAGTGCCTTAACCCTGCATTCTTTAAAGTGGCCAGCAGGGCGCGACAACGAGTTGCAGAAATGTCTTATTGAACAGGAGCCTATGAGAATATTACCCTCCAATTGTTTTCATAAGTACAGGTGTTTTGATGCATTTATGACCGAAGTTTGAAGGCTACTACATAGCATCATGTTCATCTGTAATTGATGGTCCCATGTAGCGTAATACAGATGATAATCCAGGGTATGCTTTAGGGTGTTACCACCATTTGATTGACAGGTCGCTATCATCGTTACTGCCTCTGTGTTACTCGCATCCACTCCTTGCTCCTCTTCAGCTGCATCCTATGTTCTTAATATATGGACAACCTAATTCGAAACTAATCACAGAATTGACTTCATGTTTCCTTCACAATAAGACGTCAATTAAATGACACAAAAATATATGTATTTTTGTCATAAAAAAGACAAGAATACAGCAGTGCACCAACATTGCCAAGCATCTACAATACACTGCATGTACACGGTAATATAATACGAATGTGAATATACATAGCATGACTTTCTTTGTGATAACAAACAAAATAATAGTACATGTGAATCCAGTAGAAGCTCAACTATGTGGAGGTGTTTTTCCCTTGGAAACACCCTCTATATGTAAGAAACTTGGGCTCAATTAGTAGTATTAGTGCCGCTTTCAGGTCCTGTCTGAGTTATTGTAATAATTATTTCCAATTTGTAAATAGTGTGAGCGTCCAAATCGACGGTACAACCAGGAAGCTTGTATATATATGACAGCGCCCCCTGGCGTTGTCAGGAAATAGGCTATATAGTTTGCCTTCCAATACCCAAAGCAACCAGCAGAGGGGGCTGCAAGTCATGAGACTTTATTTTGAAATAAAGAAAAAAAATCAAAACCGGAAGTTTAACCTCGCTTCCGCTCATAGATCTGACTAAATTCAGACATCCACTCATGTTGGCATATTTCATGTGACATATGGTATAATATCATCTAATGATCTGGAGTAAGTAAGCTACATTGAGTAGATGTAGGTTTAATGTAATAATGTTTCCTTCTTTTCACGCGTGTAATGACTGCACTGCACTGCATGTTCAGAGCAGTGTGTCAGTTGGAAGAGGTTGTTGTACCTAGAAGTCGGAGCAGAGTGGGAGCTCTTGCATTTTAGTCCTTTGAGGTATCATGCAACAACCTCTAGCATTCCTTTGTCAACACCATTATCACCGATGGCCCATCCATTCATTGACTTGAATAAGTGGACACAGGGGTAGATGTTGCGAAGGAGATAACATTGAGATAAATACATCTGTTACGTTAGCATGAAGTCACCGGTGGACGCAGTCAGCAGCCTCCTGGGTTGATGTTAGCGTAGTATCGTTAACAGCTGCGACACTTTGATGCTCCGAGTTACACCGCTCGTTCTCCTGGAAGGTAACCGTCTCCCTTTTATTGTTGTCTGTTTATATATGTGGCTTTTATATACACAGAGTTAACAAATACAAATTCTTTATAGAAATGAGGAACTTTCATCCTGCTTTTTGTTTGCTAACTTAGTGGAGGCTTACGTTTTGACATTAGCAATGTAAGTGAAGTTAATTCACCTTGTAAAAGGAAACGTTGTGATACATTTTACTCTCCATTTTTTGCCCTTGAACGAAATTTAAACGTCCCCTTATTTAGTCAAATGATTGTCATTCAAATGATATTTCATCTTTGTATAAAGAATAGTCTTGAGCACCATCTGGTGGTAACCTCTAAATCTGATCCGAGAGCGACTTCTCCTGCCGTTAATGGCAACAATTTTAAGTACAAAATATTATGTTGTGTGTCAAAATAATGCTAATTTTTTTCCCCCTCAGCCTGACTTCAAAATATCGTAGTTACAGAGAAGTTGACTGTTCCTTTGCCTTTCATTACACGTCAGCCCCTGAGCTTCCCTACAAAGTCACACTTAGGTAACTGTCACTCTTTACTGCAGGTTTTATTGTAGTGAACTTTATAACCCAGCTGCTGCAGCTTGTCCCAATCTCTGATCCCGATGCTGAAATACACACATACTAAATACAGTCCACTTTCTCTGGAGTATTTGAAGACACAAGCAACTGATTATAGGCTGTAGGTTTATCGTAATGAAATGCGCTTATGCCACGTGTATGTTGTGAGTTTGTGGGTAAATGTCCTTAATGTGATCTTTCTAGGTAGCTGAGAGAAAGAGTAAACTCCTCATATCCTTGGACAGCATGGCCCCACACCCGGTGGTCCAGGCCGTCATCGACCTCTCTGCAGGAGCAATAGGTAAACTCTGCGCTTTCTCTACCACATTCAAACAATATTATAAAGTATGCACTATCTTCCTATTGACAGAGTGTTTTGACCCCAAGCTAAGTCCTTTTAAATATTGAATATCTGCCAATACAGGGTGCTAGTGGGAGAGAGATGTATCACTCTGTTGGCTCTGTTGGAACTAAACAAGCACTTAGCCAACCTGTTATTGTAAAGTGTCATAACGCTCTTCTGATGAGTGTAAAACTCTGCTGCAGAGATGCAGCAACAACTTTCAATTTGGCCTGTCATCAAGTGTTTCATTGCAACAGTTGATAAAGTACCTGAGCGTTTTCTACACTGATCTTTCCAGATTATAATCAACAACAGAGTGAAACTAATCTGTGAGTTTCACCAACCTCAGTGTCTCAACTCATAGTCGCTCACAGTGGACACATTCAAACACTAGTTTTAATTCGCTTATTCGGTAGAGTGCAACATGCACAACTAGCAGCTTGATATGGACAGTAACAAAACTTACAGTTATGAGGGGAGATAGCAGTAGCAGATACTGATAATTCAAAATGTGAAGGGATCGACTGGATGCCACCATGTCTGATGTAGCCAAACATTTTGATGACTCCTGTCTTTTTCTGGCTCATTTCCCTCTGTGTTTTCATTGAGCGAGTATACTGCTCAGTGGACTGCAACCCTCTCCAAAGCCCTGCCTGATTCTTATCTCTCTTCACATGCTGTGCAGACTCTTTGATTTTCCTATAACAGCGCAACTGTGTTTGTTTACCATGTCTGTGTATGGATCATTTTGTCTGTTGACCTTTCTCTCACTGTCCTCCTCCAAGGGGGGGCTGCATGTGTCTTTAGTGGGCAGCCGCTGGACACAGCAAAAGTCAAGATGCAGACCTTTCCTACGATGTACCGGGGTTTCGTACACTGCATCACGTCCACCTACAAACTAGTGGGTGTTCGTGGTCTCTACCAGGGCACCACGCCGGCACTGATGGCCAACATAGCAGAGAACTCTGTGCTCTTCATGAGCTACGGCTTCTGCCAGCAGGTCATCCGCTTCACGGCTGGGCTGCACAGTGAAGCTGTGCTGAGGTATATTATTACCCAAGCTGTCACTCTTGTATACATGTGGCCAACTTTACTCTGAGAATACATGGAAGCTCTCTTAAGTGTCTTCTGTTTATCCTCTCGTCCTCGATAGTGACGTGCAGAAAGCCTGTGCGGGCTCAATAGCGTCCATCTTCTCCTCTCTAGTGCTCTGTCCCACTGAGCTGGTCAAGTGTCGACTGCAAGCCATGTATGAAATGGAGGCATCAGGGAAAATCTCTAACAGCCAGAAGTAAGTGATATAAACACTTCTTGGATATTGGTCATTTTACTTTTATGTTACTCAATATGATAGCATAGTAGCTAAGTAAGGGATAATGCCAGACAAGGCGTTCATTATCAGGAATGAATGGACAACAAGGAGATAAGCTATCTGATAGCCTCCATAGAGTCCATTAATCCTGATCTTGGAGACACCAAAGGGCATTAATTTGTGAAAACAATGGTCACTCGGCAAAGAAAAAGACCATTCAGTCATATTTTCATGCATTTTGGGGCAGCGTAGCACTCAGTGAGTTATATTCACCGTCCTCTGGTGTTCAGAGGATGAGACACTGAAGGACGACACTCAGTGTTTCCAGCGCATCTATTTAGATCAGTGAAAAGTTTGACTGGAACTACTTAGCAGGTCTCCACATATAAGGAATTATTGAACACCCTGCAGCCAATCAGAATCAAGTATTCACCCAGTCCACAGTATAATATCTAGTATACTGTTAGTAGAAGCAGTGATGAAAATAAGTGCTTTCTACGTTCTTACTTACTAACGACTAATTGTAAGGTTTGGTAAGTCTCCTGGAAATGAATGTAAGTCAATGCAAAAGTGCTGAAAACACGACGTGTGTGTGTCTCCTGTGTCTAAAGAACAGTGTGGTCGGTGGTGAAATCAATCATGAAGAACGAGGGACCGCAGGGCTTCTTCCAGGGCCTGACCACCACCATAGCCAGAGAGGTGCCTGGTTATTTCTGCTTCTTCGGTGCCTACGAGCTCTGCCGCACCACCTTCGCCGACTCCATGAAATGTGACAAAGACGACATAGGTGAATGCAAAGTATTCTGCTTGCACTACTTCAAAGCAGAGAACATTCCCTACCCGATGAAAGGCATTCTGGGAAAATATTTGTGAGAACTTAGAACCCAGAATGGTTGAAGTGAAGTGGACACATTATAACAGGAGATCTGAACAGTTTGGTACGAATGTGCTCCTATGTTGTAGTTGTAGTTGTACTTTAACTTCTATACTACTGAACTACAGTTTAGCAGATATGAATGCCAAACCTTTAATGTGCTTTGTGCTTCAAATAGAAGGAAAAGCATCCCACAGATCTTATGTATAGTATCAATGCATTTGCATCTAATGTGTTGTAGGCGTGGCTCCGATTGTGTTCAGCGGTGGTTTTGGAGGGGCTTGCCTGTGGCTGGTGGTCTATCCTATGGACTGTGTCAAGTCTCGGATCCAGGTCATGTCCATGACGGGCAAACAGGCAGGGTTTTTCAAAACCTTCATGACCATCGCACGAACTGAAGGTAGGCAGAAGTGTTTCTATCATATCAATGGAGACGTTTTGCGTTCATGTTCTGAAAAATAGTCTGGATTCTCTGGATTCTGATCAGAATGTCACCTCTTGTTTTTAGGTGTGAGGGCGCTCTACTCCGGCCTCACCCCTACCATGGTCCGCACCTTTCCTGCTAACGGAGCACTGTTCCTGGGTTATGAGGTCAGCCGGAAGGTCATGATGAAGCAGTTTGACAGCTAAAATATGTATTCCACGTATGAACGAGCAGTGAGGTCGCCACATCATCTCACCAAAACTCCATTTGAAACTTTAAAGTTTACCATCTGTGTGATCTGGAAGTGAAACTGACACGCTCAATCTCTTTTACACAACTTTGACATTGTGTTTACACCTTTTTAAATCCTAGTATTAACTTGTTTTTTATCTACACAAAAAAAATTAAACTGCCAACAAGTAGTATACAAGTGAAACACATGTACTAACGTGCAGTATTGAAGAACCTTCCGAGGCCTTTGTATGAGGAATTGTCAACACTCCATATTATCTTTTGATGCCTACCTCAGCAAAGCTATCCGCACAGAAATATTTATCTCTGCCAGACAGTCAAAGTCATTCTGAACTTCTTTTGTATGCAGGTAGACGAGGAAGGATCACTGTTAGATAGTGAGGGCTTCTTTAATGCTTAAAGACTTTGTTGAAAATGTTGAAATGTTGCTAATTCATTCAAGTTGCCTAAATAATATTGTAATAATTTGTGTTTTTCAACTATGACATCGTTCACAGCGACTCTGTGTCAGATCACATCCTGCAGTGTAAAAAGACTGACTCACTCTAGACCCAGGAAAGGGGTTTGTAGATGAAAGCCTTCATCTCATAAATAAGTATCTCTAAATCCAAAATCAACCTGCTCCTGTGTGCATCTCAAAGTGAAATGAAAGTGAGACTGACTATTCCACTCCGATTGTGATTATTATGAAGCCTCCTCTGTTTTAGGGCCCAAAAATTCTTCTCAGTCACTCCATTCTGCCTTTTTGTTTTGTAACATTTATTGCAATAGTAAAGACAACATGCAAATATTAACTGCCTTATTTGCACTCCGTGTAGGTTTGTTCCAGGACAGAGCAGTTTTCCAGAATTCTGAATTCTCTGTCATATTCCTTTAATTGAGAAAAGTATTTTATTTAGAAAATGCTAACAATTTTACATGACACTGAAACAGCTGTATTGACATTGAACCTGATATTGTAGTTACAATCAATATTAAACCTGTCGAAGAAGAATATTGTTCTCTATTTAATTTGACTATTTTCTCAAGATACTTTTTTTTTTTCACTGTGAAGCACAATAAGCAAGATTCATATTTAATACAAAACATCTTGTAACACAACACATCACTGTAGCAACGAATCAGTTAAGACCGACCATCTTGTAAAAAATTAGTACGGATTGTCTATATTACATTTTGCCTGTCTCACTACACAACAACACATTTCAGATTTCTGTCTTCTAGTTAAGTATGAAACCTCAAGACATTTACAAAAAACACAAAACAATTTCAAAGCCAATATTCGATGCAGACGCAGCCTAGAGCACCACCCTCAGCCCTCCAGCAGGGGGCGCCACTTGACTTACATGGATCTCAGAACAGACAATCAGAGGCCTTCTGATGGGCAACTCACAGCGGCTGTAAGTAAAAACAGTAAATACTCTCATAAATCACAGTTAATCTGAAATAATGCAGCAACATGGGAAGTGTCAGTGTTTCAAATCTAATTCTGTTCAGCTTCAGCTCACCCCTTTGTTGCAGGTTCCACAGATGCAGCCAAAGAGACCATTGATCATCTGAATGGCACAGAGAATCAGCTGCAGGCAGCTCGCGGCCAACAGAGTGCCAAACAATCCGATGTGGAACTGCACTATATTCTTAGGCGCCGTGCATGTTCCCCACCATGAGTCATCAGTCAGGTAACTCGGGTTGCTGCAAAATAAGAGCTTTATGAATGAATGAATGTTTTTAAAGCCATTAAAAAGGTGTCGTCAGAAAGTCACTCCTCTGTGTCACCTGTCTGTAAATGGTGTCGTCCAAATCAGAAGAACTTTGCAGAGCGGGCCGTTCTGCAAAGCAACAACTGCCACGATGAAACTGTACAGGGCACCGGCCACACCCACTGCAGCGAATGCGATTGATAAGAACATCTGCAGAAGATGGAGCGATAAACAAAGGTCAGAAACGGTTTATTTTCAGTTTACTGCACATTATATTAGCACCGGATTCTTGCCCAGGCACACCCTCCTCCTCCTCCTCCTCCTCCTCCTCCTCCTCCCTATCCCAACAACATTTTTGGTAAGCCATTGATAGATGAGGTATTTAAGGAGGAACAAGAACTCCGTTGTCCACTGACATCCGCTTCACCTCTAACATTCCTCACATTTACTCAGTCTGCCGTTTATTTTGTTTAACCGCTGCAAGACCAGCTAGAAGCTAAACTGAACTCACTGAAACATGTTGGACTCTGTGGAAATGTGTGTATCTTCTTTGCATTCCATTAAAATAGAGGGGTACTGTTGCTCTGATGGCTTCATAGTTTATAAGTGTGGAATCAATCTGAAGAAAACTTACATGCTGTCCAGCGGTTTAGTGTTGCTGCACCATGTGGCATTTGTTAATTAAGTACCTCAAGTCTTCAGTTTGACTGGCCTCTGTTTCTAATGCATGATCACTGCACAAATAAGTCTCTTCCAGCTCCTCTTTCTATTTTCAATGTCTTTTATATTTCATGAAAAATTGAAGTATTCAGACTTACGTATTATGTGAATTAGCTACAAACGTGCATATATAGAGGACGGTGTATAGTTAATGCTGTTGTCGGTTTACTTGGAAAGCAGCCCTTATCTTGTATAGAACAGAACAGGAAACGTCCATCGGAAAGTTGCACTGACTCACTCACCCCGCAGCGGTTCCCACAGCAGCCCTGTTTTGCTGTCAAGTGGATGTGAAGTGCTGGCAGCAACACCTGTAGCAGCGAGAAAAGACTTGTCACTTCATCTTGACAACTAAAAAGTCTTATGAGCAAAACCTTTTGGAAGCTTTGCAAAAGACAGTCTTCAGTCATATTGAGAAAACCTTCAAACTCACTTTAATATGTCTCATAAGCTCATCATACAGTACACAAAACTAAGACTCAGAAAAGGTGACATGACCACCACTCTTAAAGGAATGAAGAGCAGCTTGTTATCATATTAGACATGACGACAACTCACCATTAAACCCCCTCCGATTAGTCCTCCCATGTATTTCACTTCCTGAGTTATATGTCCATTTTCAGCATACTTGACCTCCCCGCCAGGAAAGAACAACACTATGTTGCAGATTATGGATATGACCGCTAACGGGTACAGAGCAACAGCAACGCATCGGGAGCATTTTCCAGTACACATGTTGTCCGAGTAAAAACTAACTCGCTCTTGCAAAACCTTCTGTTCCGGTTGTCTTCTCTGCCTTCAAAGAGCACCTCCACTTGAACTCTTGCACCCGAAACTGCAACTAAATACTGTCAGTAATTTTACGGTGTGGGAGGTGTAGTGCCAAGCAGATAAGATGGGCAAACAGAGTCTGGGATAGGCAGCACACATAAATGTGACTCATTCAGTGGTATCTTTGAGGGACAATACCCGCTCTGTTGAGATAGATAATGTGCAGATGCACATTTATTGGATGAGAATGTGTTTGCATTCAGGTCGTCATGTGTGTCAATGGACGCATCAGTATTAGATTTAGTTTAGTGATCAGGTCTCCAAAAGGGCCATTACATTACCGATTTTATTTCCACCTATAGCATTCAGTATTCTGGTGATGTATTGACACTGAGACTTCAGGTTCACAGTATGGGTGGACTTTAGACTTGGGGCAGCCTGTGAAGTGCAGCAAGAACAATGTCAGTGACATCCACTGGAAAACAAATCACCACTGTTCATGGAGAAAGGTTGTGTTTTTTCTCTACATGGTACGTCTCCAAGCAACAGTTGGGCGAGGCAGCGATACGCACCGGAGATAACGGTTGTAAGAACGAGAGGTCGAAAGTGGAGTTTCCTCAAATGATGTAGGTTTTGTTTGCATTTGTTTGTCTAATGCAAACACACAGACAACATTGACTTACAAGAGCTACACAACCACTGAACCGTCATGGCCTTTTTAATAGAAACATTCCGTGTTTTAAGGATAATACAGTATATTATCGGAGAACATCAAACAGCTTAAGATAAGATGCAGTAATAGAAATATAGCAGGGAGTGCTGCACATGGTAAAAAAACTGTTGAGGCACTCTGATGATCCTTTATGATATCGTGGATAAAACTATGTGCAGTGCCTGATTCCATCCGTGATACAATTTGTTTATATTTGTATAGATGATCTGTAAAGATGATAAAATAAAAAGTTTTACAAATGACTTGTTATGTATTGGGTGAGCAATACATTAGAATAGTGAACATTCTAATGTTTACAATGTAAGAATAATTTAAAAATCAATATTTTATGCAGATTCAGGCAAGTACCTTAGTTTTCCAGCAGGGGGCACCAGCGACTCATAAAATACAGTGTTGGGTAACTGACAGAGGAGCCTCGTGGTGCCTGGAAGTGTTAGACATAAACAGAGGGGAAGAAAAGGTAGAATCTCATCTAATTTCAAAAGGAGGCTTATATCTGAGTTGGTGCACATGAAAGACTAATTTGAGTCATTACGTCTTTATTCACTGAGAGGAGACTTATTAGGATGAGTAGGATAAATCAGACTTGATATTTGCATAATAAATTCTGGAATTACAATGAGGGAGAAATGTAAATTTTGAGATTTTTTTAGTCATGCTAGAGATGGATATGATGAACCAAAAGTAACATAAGCAGAAATAACCAATGAAATAAATACATTAATAGATAAATTATTGTATAAATGAATGAATGGTTCTCCATAGTTTTCTGTCTGTCAGTCCACCACTTTGTTCAATAATTAAATATATTCAGCATTTTCATGTAGGTTTTTTTTTTCTTTAATCTTCAAGCGCCCCCAAGCGGTCAGTCTTTTCTCTTGTCTAATATCTCTAACATACTGGATCGGCACCGTATTTATTAAAGGTATTCATGGTCAACGACGATGCATCCAGAGGACATTGTGACGTCCTCACCTGTCCTGCCTCTGAAATGTCTCTGCTGGATGCACTGACATGACAATAAATACACATTAATGTCACATCTCATGTGTTCATCTCATCAGATTAAGAGTTTGTCCATTTCAGATGTTGGATTATGGCCAACTACATGCAAAACTCGGTGATAATAATAATTAACTTTCTGTGGACTTCTGCCAACCATTCAGAGCAGAGTATCTTTATTTGTAATAACGTGTCTTGATGTGATCATCCTGTCCTGTTTCCAAAAGAACTATTTAACATAACAACGACTGGATAAGTGACTCTTCGTGCAACAGCAGACTTCCGGACTACAAATATCTCTGGTGGGAGCAGTTTAAAGGTCTGTGCCCTCCTCAGGTCGACCAGTAAATATTTGGGAACACTCGGATCTCTCCTCCCGGTGTGTGTGAGGACACTGCCTGCAGCGGACCGACCGACCATGGCCACGTCTCCCGTCAAAGACTTCCTAGTCACCTATTTAATGCCGGAAAAATGTTACCAGCAGCTTTTCATCAACTTGCATTTCCACGGTGAGACGCCTCGTCGAGACATGTAGGAGGCTCGGCTGAGGAAGGTTTGCGAGGAATGTTCCAGATGTGCGGGGGTGTGTGCGTGTTTATGTGCTGGTGCTAGTGTGTGTGTGTTTTATGTTCATGCAGCTGTGTTTTAGTAAACAACTAAATCAAGCAACGTGCGCAGATTTTAACACGTCTGTATGTGATCTCGTTGCAGTGCCCTGCCTTACATTTGTTCTCAACAAAGTTGTCGGATTGGGGATCATCCTGGATGTATTTCTGAGTAAGACTCACTTCTGTTATTTCACTATTTGTTTGTACCTTCATGATTGAAGATCTTTATTAATGGGATCTCTTTACAACCCGATGATAACATTAAGATAGACTGTTATTGAACTCCTCGCTGCTGTATCAGATAAGCATGACAACATCAGTGGTGATGATGTCACAGAACATCAACATTACCAGGTAATCCATGCAGAATGAACTTTCATAGACAAACTGAATCATTTCATAATCCAGAGTTGCATAAAAAAGGTAAATAAATCTGTGCAGTGTGCAAATCTTCACCCTCCTCTTTCTGTCTTCTCCCTGCAGCACAGGTATTTCAGCTGTTGAAGATACTGTGGAGGAGAAGTGCAGATGGCTTGAGTCTGACCTCCGTCCTGCTTCAGCTGTACTCCTTCTCATGTCCTGCTCTGTACGCCGTGACCCACAGCTTCCCCCTCTTGTATGTACCTACCTGCACAAGACAACAACCTCATCATGCACAAGCATGTTTCAGACGTCTCCCATTCTTATTGACTTGAGATGTAGAACATTTGGACACACAATCTTTAGCGGCGCCCAGGAAGCAGCTTGGGATTAGGGGCCTTGCTCAAGGGCACTTCAGCTGTGAATGTGGAGGGAGATGAAAGCGTTGCTCCTTCACTAACCCCACCAACAAACCTTACGGTATCAAGCACGCGTCTCTAACCTTCGGGCCAAAGCTTCCCTCACCTCCAAACCCCAGGAGGTGACAGTAGCTGGACCCCCACCATTGTTATGTCTCATGCTTTATTATTATATGACTCACTGGCTGTAGACACACTGCAAAGATTTTCACAGTAGAGCTTATTTTCGTATCTAGAATGACTTCTTGAACTCCTCCACAGTGCCTGGGGCGAGAGGCTCCTCATGTTGGTCCAGACGGCAGCCATTGTCTTCCTCATCCTGCATTATCGCGGTGATACGCTAAAAGGTTAGCACACATACATGTACACCTAATATGTTTGCATTCAAAAGACAAGCCTGGCATTGTTCTCTAATTTTATGTATTCCAGTTGCCTGTCAGTAACATGGAGACATTCATATGTTTTAAGGTTATTGTGTCCAACAGTTGTATATCTGAAATGATCCTGTTTTCTGTGTATTTGGCAGGGATGCTGTTTCTCTTGTCTTACAGTGGTTTCATGCTCCTCCTGGGCTCTTATGCACCTGCAGCAGTCATCTCAGGGATGCAGACCTCCAGTTTGGCAGCATTAATTGCAAGCAAGGTAGCTACTCAAAGGCCTACGTTGTCAGCATGGAGCAGTTTTTGATTGAGGCCTGTGAATTGGATCTGAAAATTAAATTTTTGTTTCTAGGGTTTCCAGGCTGGAACTAACTACAGTAATGGGCACAAAGGACAACTGTCCACTCTATCTGTGTTGCTGTCATGGGAAGGATCTCTGGGTCTCCTTTTTGTTTCGCTGCAGGTATGAAGTTAGAACTCACACACAAACAAAGAGAAATATACATCTGCTTAATATCGAATGAGAACGCTTTAACTGGCAACCACAAAGATACTCTAACACAAATACATGTTATGCCTGTTCTATCTGCTGAACTTCAAATCTGTCTTGTAGGATTCAGGAAGCTCTCTTGCTACCATGTCCCACATGCTGTTGGCCAGTCTCACCAGCGTCCTGCTGGTCCAGGTCCTCTGCTACAGGAGCAGCAGCGCCGCCACTAAACAGAAGAGCGAGTAGAGGTGGAGGACAGAGACAACAGATGCAAACCCTGCCTGTTGTGCAAGAGATGTTGAAACACTTGAAAACATGTCTTGTGATGTTGCAACATCGACATCTCAAATAGAAGTAAATATTTACAGTCCTCTTCTGAAGTTCTGTATTTTGAAATTACTTTCATGAGGTCAGGTTCCCATTTTTGTAATGGAGAATAAAATGTATTTGCTGCCCTCTAGTGATTGGGAATGAAACTACCTCACTATGGAATCAGCTGTCAGAAGACAGTATGTTATTCCTCTGTATCAGGGGCAGGAACAGTAACACTACATGCATGTTCAGTATCGGACTAGGATGTGTTATTTGTAATGCAAAGCCACCTCCCACACTCGTGTTAAAGCTGATGTAGAAGTGCAGTCATGCAGCAGTTACACATAATTTCCTGATAATGATGCATTCATGTTATTTCAAATTTACTGATCACGCCTGCAACTGGGAAAATGTTCATCTTAACTCCCCCAATGATAATTGAGGTCGGATAAGTGGTATATAACTTTATATTCTTGTATATTCTTGATTTCCTTTCTTCCGTTTATAAAAGTATACAATATTGCAGAATGTTTATGTGCATTTCTGCATGTGTGTTAGTCAAACATTCCCGTGTTTATCTGGTCTCAGGGCTTAAATGTTGTTTACCTAAATATAAGATTTGGATTCTACTAAATCATGTACATTTCTTTTACATGTCCTCCTTCCTCTCCTCACGATTGAGGCCAGATGCTTCTGGTATTTCCAGCCCCCATGAACAAAGTGTTCAGTGTTGCTCAGTCAAGCACATACGCACCATTTACACATAAACCAGCTTTCCCCCAACAATATACGTATATATACTGTGTATATATACACACAGAAAAAAACTATATGTTGTACCTTAAAAACACTTCAACAAATGGATTATTATAGCCTATATTTATATCTTATGGATTTATAACTTATACTGTAAATTATTGTTAGTGACCATCCTTTTGATCAATCACATTTGCCACATAAATAGCAGGTATTTGTTTGTAAAAGAATATAGACTTAACAGAGCTGTAGCCCTAATGTCAAGCTGTGAGACAATGTTTAACAATAATGATCTTTGTGCAAATACACATTCTCTTCCTCCTGCACATTTCCCTCAGGGCGTCCTGTAAGAACTCACACAGTGACCCTTCTGATGACCATGTTAAGTAAAAGCACAGGATTGTGTGCAGGATTCCATGTCATCATGACCCTGGTAGAACTAGACATGGCTCGTTTTGCCCAAACTGAAAATAACATTTAAAAATGTTTAATTTCAATTTATCTTAGTGCTCCGTTTACATTGTGTGAAAAATGCTAAAGACCAGTCACTTGGTGTCTGTCCATGGTTTCCATGGATTGCTGAACTTTCTCCTCTCTAATTTCATCACACAGTCAAATGTAGCTGTGTGGTAATATGTGCTAATACTGAGGAAATGAACTTGAGTGGACGGCAAAACAGACCAACATGATGAACTCTTACATCATGAAACAAGATAAGAAACAGTAAAATGTCTGATCCTTTATTTGTCTCCATGCACACCAACACTGCTGCAAATAGAGCCCAGAACATTTCACACCACCGTCACCAAACAAGCTGCAGCGTGTAAACGTGTGGTTGATGGAGCTCAACTGTGGGGGGAGTTTCACAAAGTTCAATGATACACAAGTCACAAGACTTCACATTGAGATCATCTGAAAAAGGTGATTCCAAATAATCTGGTCAGTGTATGAAATCTACTTCACGGTTGATAGTTAAGTAGTTTACTTCTGTGGGCCGTTTGAATTCATGTTAACCGACAATTTGAATATAACATTAAGAATACTTCATAATAAACCTTATAAAGGTTTATAGTACCAATGATTGCCTTTATATAAAGAACGTCCTTTGAAAGTATCAAAATGTTGATATTCCTTTTATTAGAGTCCAAAACTGGAAAAGACTTACAGTTCATGATATAAATTAAGCTCAAGTAACATTTTCTTTTCCCTCTCCCACTATCCTGCAGGATAGTGTGCACGTAAAGTGTGTGTACATTTCGCAGTAATCTTACTTTAGGCTTCACAGAACCGCAAGTCATCGGTGCTGTTCAGTAACTGTAATGAGGGTTTTCATGTTTACGGGAGGAGACACGGAGAACATCCAGTTCAAACTCCTCCATCGTAAACTGAAGTAACTAAACATGATCAATGAAATAACTTTGTGAAGTCATTATACTGCAGCTACAGAGCCTGAATATTAATTGATGATTATACTATTGATTAGATTAATGTAACACAAGTACAAAGTAATATATATATATAAAATCAATTAGACAAACTATTTAAAAAGGTGCTAAATTTAGTCACAACTTCATATTTAAT
>CAAKHC010018891.1:131534-144273 GCA_901007825.1 Macroramphosus scolopax
CAACTTCATATTTAATTTTTTTTTATTTCTAATGCGTTTCGCATTAAATCAAAGGTGTTTTATTTCTCACGAAATGGGAGCTGAGCAGCGTCGTCTTAGTTGGTAACAGCGAAGTTATGTTGATTATGGTGATTACTTGTGGAACAGGAAGTAATAGCAATAAACATAATAGATAAGCAACAAAGAGTCACTATACTGTGTTTGTCCGTGTGTCGGTACGCTGGTCTCTGCTCAGAATGACGAGTGTGTACAAGATTCACTGATTCACCTGCCAACATATTTAAGGCAATTTCAGTACAGAAATAAAAACAATGTGGCCTAATTCAAAAGCACGAGTAACAAGAAGTCCAGAAACTAGAGGTAGTGTTATCCATGTGATCTAGAGAGTTTTTTGCTGCCAGCATGGACTGTTGAAGTCCCGTTTTTAATCCCTGCAGCTCCGTCAGTCTGTACTCCACTTTGGTCCAAACTGAAACAGTTCTACTTCGAGACAGAGACAAACGGACATTCATGGTCCTCAGTGGAAGAATCCCAATAACGTTGGTGAATGTCTGACTCTTACTTCAGCACCACCAGCAGGTCAAAGTTTCCTTTAATGCCTTGAGGTAACTTTACTTTATAGTTTGGCACATGCACCAGACTCCCGTTTTAAAGTGACCATTTGTCAGCAACCATCTTATATTCTTTGCAATCAGAGGCGTCGTTATTTGTGGTGATTGGGCGCTATACATGACAGCGACTTGTCAATCACAGGTTGGCCACGCCATAAAACATAGACATTTAATCGTCTATTTTTCTCTAAATGAGACCATAATTTACTGAATGGGCATCATGCTGTTTTGAAAGCGACTTCAAACTAATGATGGAGACCATAAACTTTTAGGAAAACGTTTCAGGAGGTAATAAATCAAGTGAGAAGTAGAATAATTGTCTATCAGACTTCTATACAATCAGACATCTATATGCAAACTGTGGAGTCGTCACTCGTTGGCCATTAGACAGAAAGCAGGTGTAAGGCAGGTCCGCTGTGTAATCACTTCTCAGACCCACAAAGTCTGTCCAGTTCTTTTATAGACCCCTTTTACTGTTGGTAAACATTGTGACGGTTATTTGGACGCAAAAATAATCCCTGAACACGTTAGCTGACACTAGCTAGCAGGTTTGATCGGCTCGTGAGTCAACGATTGGCTGAAGAAAATGTCTTCCTGAATATGTTACCTGATGGAACGAGACTGGCATCGTGTAGCTTTCCACTCTGAGTTGATTCACACTTCCTTCAAGTTTGTCTTTTGTTTTGCCTCCAGCTAACATTGTGAAACTTCGCATTGATGACAACAGCTGCCACAAAAAATAACTGAGCTGCCGCCTGGTTAACTTGCATACATTTCATTTTCGGAGGTAATGAGCCACGGGTGTGGTCGTCCGTCTGCTTTCTAAAGCTGCAAGCTACAACTGATGCTTTCTCTCTAAAAGGTGCATGGTTGTGTTGAAGGAAGTGGTTTGTTTATATCATTTGGAGATTTCTAACCCAAGAATTTAAGAGCTATAAAGAACATTCAGCACACTGTATATAAGGTCTGTTATATGGTACATTCCTCTTATCATTATCATATCCTACTTAGAGTCATCAAGACAGATGTGTGTATGACATCTGTCTTGATATCAAGAGCTCCTCACAGACGTTTTTTTAAATTTTCAGATATTGCCATACTTACGCATTTTGACATTACTTCACTATTTTCCTATCGGAGTGTAGAATGTTACCTTTGCTCTCTCACCTTATAATATGAAACTCATTAAATGAGTTCAGAGCTTAATGAGTCACCAATTTCCGTTTCCTTGTCCCCAGTGTTATCTCCACTGACGGTAGAATTTGCGCAGCTCATCCCAGAAGAACAAAGACAGAATGGTGTGAGGGCCGAGCCGGAAATAAGACGCTCCCAAGCCTTTGTAGAGTCCTGTTAAACCCTCTTTTTTCAGCGTCTTAGAGAAGCAGTCAGTGAATCCTTTGTAAAGCTGCCCCTGCAAGAGGAGGAAAAGACATTAAGACTGGATCCAAACAAATGATCTCACATTGTACCACATGGAATGAGTTATATATACATAGTTCTATTTATATTTTAGTCCCTAAAAGGGGAATGAATGTGATTGTCCTCCCTCTGTCATATGTAACGGGACAATGTTGGATAGTGAAATAAATGTGGCAAATGTTTCAAAGTATGTAAAAGTCTTCCTCGTGAGGGGAAGCCTCAGGCTCCAGACTCCTCTCAACTCTCTATTTCCAGTTTTTCTACTTTTGTGTCCAGCTCATGTCAGGTTGTCGCCATTAAAATACGCGTGTACATACTCTGAGGTCTTTATACCTGCTACACCTGTTTGCTTTTTAACAGCTGTGTATTCTGATGATCCCGTTATCAGCTTCACTGTCCGCTTATGGATTTACATCTATGGCCGCAACTGCACATAAATAGATATCTCTGCTACAGCAGCTGTGTCACGCTGCGTCCGTGCTCAGTGTATTTCGCCGTTAAAGGGGATCAGACAGGAAGGGTAACTGTAACTGCTTTACAGCTTGGTGTACAGGTACTCTAAAAACATATTGGTCCATCTCCTCACCTTGCCAAGCTGATCCACTGGCTGGTTGTAGAGCCGCGTGCTCACCACATCAAAAGGCGTCATAGCCATAACCACGGCCACGCTGCTGATCATGCCCGCTGTCAGGGCCACCATCCAGCTGCCCTTTGCAAACAACTTGAGAAGAAGAAAAACAAGTTCTGAGGCGAAAACCTAAAACAGGTTAGCAGATATGAGAGGCTCAAGGGGAAGTATGATAGAAGTGATAACAGCAGGATGCAGAGCGATCGCATTTCTTTAAAGCCGTCATCAGGATACTCTCATTCAATTTGAAACTGGTTATGAGCTGCTGCTTGAATTATTGGGTGAATGCCACAAAATATAAACAGAAAACACAGTAGCAGACTAATTACCTCTTGCTAACTATTTTACTGAATATTAACTAACAGCAGCAGTCGGCACACTGTAAGTTTGACAGTGATATTCAAAATGTTGCTGTAATTAACCTGGGTTAAGTAACGGGACACTTCACGAGGAGTGTTTCCAGGATGTTAGGAGAGGACTGATCAGACAAGTTTGAGCAGCTCCACTGAAGTCTGTGAAATGAGAGATGTCCTGTAACGCAACTATACCAAAGAATGTGCAGATTCCTTTTCTGTGGATAGAAAAAGCAGTCCCAATTTTACCCTGTAAACTAGTGCCCCAGTTATGTAAGCTTCCTGTTACCAGCCAAGGGGGGCAATGGAAAGTGTCGAATTTCTGTTCCAGAAGAGTTCACTGCCGGGTGCTTTGTCCAAGCTACAAAGAACGCCTGTGATTTGTGAAACACAGCTGACTAACGTCAACTCTGAGTTTAGGGTTGCAACTAATGATAACTATCATGACAAATCCCTGCTGGTAACATCCTCTGATTAAATGATACATCTAGATTATGTCATCAAATAGTGAACATATTCTAACCTGAAGGTCAATCACAAGCTCTTTGGCGGAGGAGAAAGTGGAGAGTTGTGTAGCTGACCCCACGCTGACCCTTGGTACAGCAGCGCTTGAGCCCCTCCACAGTCCGAGGACGCCATGCTTCCTGTAGATGGCTGTCAGAGCTTGGGTCATCCCCTGACAGGAAGAGGAGCATTGTTGATGCCTGCCATTCAGATCTGGATATCACTGCTACCTGTTTATACTACCTGGTGCTTATACTGATGTCCAACTGCGATGGACGAGGTGGACTGACTCTGCAGATGAGTCTTTACCTGTAGATGGAGACATTCTGAGTTTAGATAACGACACAGTTGCTCACCTTGAAATGACACGCCGGATAAATAGTGTTAAAGTTAAGTAAAACCAGCTACTGACCAAGTATACAGGGCTGCCCATCACGGCTCCCACCACTCCTGCTACAGCCCCTGCTATCGTGGTTTTAAGCGCGCTGACCCTTCCGTCCGTGTGGATGTAGCCAGAGGACTCAATGATGGAGTACGAGCCGAGCCGGACTCCATTCATAACAAACTGATAAACCAGACCGGGCGCCAGGCCTTTCTGTAAACCGGCCAGTCCGTCCACTTTACCGATCTTGTAAAACGCGTGGAAGACATTGCGGTAATGAACGTGGTAGGTGCCCCGGCTCTGGAGCTCTCCTTGCAGCTGCATGCGCGTCTTGACGACCTCCAGCGGGTTGGTGAACAGACACGCTCCGCACGCCGCCGTTCCGCTCAGCACGAAATCCATCGTGAACAACCGATAAAGATGTGGAGCTCAGGCCGGCTGCTAGCTCGAGCTGCCCTTCATATCAACGGACGTCTGTTCAACGGCTGTACCCCTCCCACGTACTGAATACTGCTCTCCATACACATAGTACACTGTCACACCGCAGTACTGCCCGTCAGGGGGCAGACATAAGAGTGATTCACGGGCTCCTAATCAACTCGTAATTCCGACAGTCGACGTGGAAAATGCGATTTTTATTGCGACAGAACGGATTGTCGTAACGAATTGTCAAGAACTTCCCAATAACTTCCATCTTTTGCCGAGTTTATTGCAAACAAGTTTGCAAACGTGCCTGTATTTCACTTCTTGACTGAATTGAATTGTAGTTCCACAGTTGTGAAAATATAGCTAATGTCCCTGAAGGGGAAGTTACACACCCAACGTTACACACACACACACACGTTTTCTGTCTGGTCATCTTCCTCTACTTTCCGCTGAGTTCATCACTTGTAACAGTTGAATCATTTCTAAGAGACCGCAAAACAACTCCGTTAAATGGCCTTGCATGTTGCATGAATGTAACATACAAACCAAGAAACTTGTTAAGTGGCAAATATAATGCATATAATAAAACGGAGAAAACATATGAATGACTGACTTTAAGTGCGTGACAGGTGAAAATTCCTTGAACAGCATCCTTAAGTCTATGTTGTGTGCCTAAATCACATAACTGAGATATTGACTTTACTAGAAGCTAATGCTAATGAGTAATGCTCGTACACTGCATCCTCCAAACGTCTCATCTCTGAGAAGACGCCTCAGCGTGCAAACGTACGTATGACGCTGTTCCTCTCAGCCAATGAAAACGGCGCTTTATAAGCGTCGCTCTCATTGAGAGTGACCATACAGCCACAACTTGTCCAGTTCACCTGATGCAATCCATGATGACAGTCACTATTCTTCAAATGTTCGTCGAGGAAATATAAGCCTCTTTTGGCACCGTGCCTGTTCTGAAATGTAACTCAAAACAGTGAAATCATGGAAGTTCAAAAAGTGTTACACATTAGCAATTTATGGATTCCGCCTCTGACCTTGAGTTGTCAAAACAGCTTCAGGTCGTTAATGACAATAATGAAAAGTTGCAGACATTTCTCTCTGTTTGAATTTGCTTATATTTACACCGATTATAAGAATACATTTAATTTACAGCTCCCCTCCACACAGGTATTAAAGAGTACAGAAATACAATAATAAATACTAAAATGATGTCCTACTTGGTTTTAGCATTAAAGAAATACAGCACGTTATAATTCTCAAATTGCCACCTACCCATTGTCCATCACTAACAACTCAAAAATATATCAATATGAAAATATTTTAAATTTCACAGGTTGAACTGCTGGACACATGATGCCTCTTACTTCATTAAAAGTCCAATCTCTTTCCACATGATACTTCCAAACTGTTTATGATGTCTCAAGTGATGCTTGTAGGCCCTGCCTCTTAAAATCAGCAAAGCAGATCAGCCTTCAAGTGACAAACTGCACATACGTCATTCTGCACAGTGGAGCTTAAAAATTAAAGAAAAAGCAGAAAACAAGTTTGACAGGGAGACTTAAACAATGATGACTGACAGTCAATTGATAGACAGTATGTGGTATTCCTGTAAAATACTCACCTGTGCAGTGAGTTGATTTAAATAGCGGGTCACCAGGGTTTCAGTTACACTCTCAATTAAAGATTGATGTCAGAGGTAGAACAAGGACTTCCCGTGCTGCTTTTAACCCTGTCTCCATTTAATCAGCTGAAGAGCACTTACAGCTCAGCTGCCTGAGGATCACAGACAAATTGAGAACTCCAATGTTTGTGCAAATGTAATGGAGTTTTTATTACTGTGAACAAAACCAATTAACCTGCCTTGAAAATGCCATAAATTTTTAATCAAGCCTTTAGAGCACGATAAATAATAGCATTGCAATGATAGAAAACCAAGATGTTTGATTAGGGAAGTGTGGAACTATACATGCCCAGGTGCTTAAAGATGTATTGACACTAATTCTGTGCTCTGGCCTTTGACTTGACACATGACAGAGTAGTGCTTAGATCTGCTTAGATCACTGCAGGTGAGTAGACTATGAACTTCTTGTCTGGGTGGGTGGGTTTGTTCTTTGTCACTGAGCTGGATTTAGACCTTCACGTCAAATCTGTTTCACCTCTACCCCATTATATAGGATTTGTTTTCAGGGTCTTTTGAAGATCCGCAGTAGAGGAAATGGGTTTAAAAAATGTCTAAATAGGACGGTGTTTTAGGTTTAGATACTAAAGTGTCCTCTATTCAGCTCATGTATGCAAATGCATGAACTGCTGTTTTGTTTCCTATCATAATTTCATGGCTAAACTGTTTCCAACTGCTACACAATCTCAATGTATTCATTATTATATGTCAAATAGGTGCTCTGATGTGATTTCTTCACTATTTGACATAGTTTAATCCTCCTCAGCTACATGATCTAAATTGCTCTTCTCCGTTTCCTCCACCACCCGCCTTAATCCTCTCCCCTGAATGTACCCACAATAATGTCTTCCCCCACCTCTTGTGCATGTATGAATAATGATCTGGATTCACATGCAGCACAGGATGAATACAAAAAGGGTTTTCTCATACACGGAAGCTCATAAAGACCTAGTTCAAAGATTATTTAAACACGTGTGGTGCAGTGTTGTGCTCCCACAGGAGATAATCCGAAACAGATCTGCGGTCAGCTTCTCAGCTATACTGTCACTCGACAGACTGCGTGACCAAATGAAGTCAAAATTGACTTCATCAGTGACTCTAATGAGGGTTTTATCTCAGCCTTTATTACTGTTAACCTGTATGATCCAGAACATATTGAACAATTATAGCAGGATAATCAGCCAGTAATTGCATCAATTAAGAGTCGTACTATTTCCCTTTTTTTCATGTGAGAAATATGCTCACCTTGAAATTAAGCATATGTTTGGATGCCTACTGATTTAGTACATGACTCCTAATCAGTAATCACTCCTGTTTCTATTTACACTAACAGGGTCTGCCAAGTTGCTCCCTCCGATAATGTCAGGGTTTAATCCTCCCCAGCTAATGAAACACCAAGTAGGATTTCAGATGCACAGCAAACCCTGACCCGATACCCATGCCTGTTCAACACACGATGCAGCGTGAGCGGAGGCAAGGATGAAAGTCAGGGACTCTCAACAAAGTGGGTTCCCGAGGGGACAGAGATGAGTTATATTTGCTGTGGTGAACGGACGAAAAGGGAGCTAAAAAAAGAAGAAGATATATGTTGAACGCTTGCCGGTTGGATTTAATTTATTTTCCTCAAGTCGTCCTCTGACTCTGTGCAACAGCAAGAAAGTTTGGTGAGTGTTATCAGTTCTGTTTATATATGATATTAACCTGAAATGAATTTCTTTCTCAAACAAAACTTAAGCTCAAGAACCATTTACTAATAGATTACTAAGATTGCTGCTCAATAAATATCTGCTACATTTTTTTTCAACATCAAAAATGATTAATCATTAGAAAATTAAAGACTAAAATGACACTTTGCACAATGACGACTTAATTTAGAGAAAGATTTCCACTTTCTACATTATAATGATCTTCAGTGTGCTGTACTTTATATTAGATCCACATGGACCCAAAATAACGTGGTATATGACAAGATCGCTTTTGTTTTGATATTGAAACCTGTTTAAAGATATTTAAAAGTACGGCAAAAGAAATGTAGATTAATGAAGAAGGAGCACAAACATCGATATGTAAATCTCTGGTATCAACAGTCAGTGTTAATTGGATTATGTAGAGTCAGGGAAGCACCTGCGCAGCCAACAGTATCACTTACTGCACTTCTTGTATCAGGCCAAGATGTAGCAGCTTATGGGAAGAAATTTATACCCGGAGAGCTTTAACACAGCGATCCGCTTTACATTTACTGTCCTATTTGGTTTCTGGGAGAGCCCAGCCTGCAGGAGATCTCTCAAGTGTTATAATAATAGTGATAATAGTGAGAGAACAGTGTTTCATTGCAGTTTCCTTCTGAACAATCTAATACACACATGACGGATTTCGGGTTCTTGTGGTTAACCAGCAAATGTGATCCTTTTTTTTCCAATTACGCCAGAAGAATTATTTTGAAGAAAAGATACAGAAAACTCCCAAAATTGTAAGTTACATGTAAGAAAACCAGGTTGAGGAAGTGAAATAACTTTGGGCTGCCTAGTCTGAATTAATTATCTCCTTCCTGATCTTGCAACTCCCAAATCTGTACAATTGCATGCAAGCTTAAGGTCATACACTCTCTGTAGCAACAGAATTAAAACGAGCAGTAACATTTGTCTCTTGAACAGCAGGGTGCAGCATCTCACAGCTTTATTCCCTCTGCACATCTAATGTCACTACAATCTCATCCTATAACACCAAAATATAAAGACTACAGGCACTGATGACTAATGAAAAACATTAGATGATGTTTTATTTCATCTTATTCTTCATTTGAGTATCAAAGTTCCATCAAAAGTTCAACATTCAAGTGCTGTCATTACAGAAAAGTTGAATGTATTTTAATTATTAGATCAATTTGATAATGAACAAATTGTGTCAGAGTACAAATAACAGAAAACATGGTTTGTAGTATTTAACTGCAAAAGCCAGGAACACTAAGGATATGAAATGAGGATTAAATGTGTCTCAGGGACTTGGCCAAAATAAGATCTTTAAGTGAAAGAGTGCCACAGTTCATTGGACTGGCTCCTTTAGATAGTTATCTGTTCATAATAGCAACATCTAAAAGAGTAATGGGAGATCTGAAGATGGAGTTATGGATGATGCTGATTAGAGGTTCCTAAACGAGAAGGAAACAATCCAGTTAATCCTCATAAACATTGTAGTAAAATCAGCTGCTGGGCACAATTAGAGAAACGTTTTCCAGTGTTTCCTTTGACCTCTTCATTGGTGTTGTGTGTGCCAGACATAAGGTGCAGCCATGGACATCGGCGGTTTGGAGACGGTGGTGGCGAACTCTGCCTACGTGTCGGCCCGCGGCAGCGTGGACGGAACTGCAGCAGCCGCCATGCGTGACAAGAAGATGCGAGCCAAACTCAAACTCCCACATATCAGAGATTGTGAGCCCATGAAGGCAACTGTGGACACAACCTTTGACAGTATGTGTGTCCAACAGCCCGTTGGCAGGCGCCTGTTCCAACAGTTTCTGGAGAGCGATGCAACACACAAGAATGCTGGAGAGCTGTGGAAAGATATCCAAGACTACGTCGTATGCCAAGAGAAGGACAGAGTGCAGAAGGCCCAAAAAATTGTCAACAAGTACTATGAGTCTTCATCAAAGAATGTTTGCAGTTTCATAGAGGAGAAAACCATCACTCGAGTTAAGGAAGACTTCAAAAATGTCGTCGGTGACTTGTTTAAAGAGAGCGAGCAACAGCTCCTCAAGCACCTGGAGAAGAAGGCCGTCGATGGCTATAAGAACAGCATGTACTTCCTGCGCTTTGTTCAGTTCAAATGGTTGGAGAGCCAGACCGTTGATGAGGAGTGGTTCATGGACTTCAGGGTCCTGGGTAAAGGGGGTTTCGGGGAGGTGTTTGCTTGTCAGGCCAAGGCGACGGGTAAAATGTACGCCAATAAAAAGCTGGAGAAGAAGAGGCTGAAGAAGCGTAAAGGCTACGACGTAAGGCACTGATGGAGTTGATGTGTTACCCATTCTGTGTCAATCAAAATGAGTTATTTCACTGGCAAACACATAATGACACCTTCAGGTTCTCCCAGATGAAGCACAACTGCATTCTTCTACACTTGAATTAAAGTTGTAGCATATAAATTGTGTTCTGATTTGTGTTCAGGGAGCAATCGTGGAGAAACGCATCCTCGCAAAAGTTCACAGCCGCTTCATTGTGTCGCTGGCGTACGCCTTCCAGACCAAGACCGACCTCTGCCTGGTGATGACCATCATGAATGGTGGGGATCTCAGGTGCTCCATGCAAACACTGAACACAGCTCTACAAACACACTGATATTCATGGGTTGACTGGATGCCATGCTTTTAAATAACATGGTGCTTTCTGTATTTAACGACCTGGGGACATGATCCACTCATCTCATTTTCACTAATGAGCCTAAGTATAGATAAACCTCACAGCTAATATAAAGACTCGGCCTTCAGGTGCGTCACGCTTTAAGTAAGCGTATAACTTAAGTCTTTCGCGCCTTCTCTTCTTTCTGCTCCTTTTCGTAATTTCACGGATGTTTCAGAAAATACTGTATGACGTCCTCCCTCTCACAGGTTTCACATGTACAACGTGGATGAAAAAAACCCTGGTTTCAATGAGAAGAGAGCAAGTTTCTATACGGCTCAGATCATCTGTGGGATGGAGCACCTCCATCAGCACAGGATCATCTACAGGGACCTGAAGCCGGAGAACGTACTGCTGGATGACGCAGGTGAGCTCTGCAGGATCTCCTAAACGTGCACAAACATGGACAAGAATTAATCAGATATTCTACTGTGGTTTGCTTTAGCTGAACACCTGTTAATAATAATTGGTGGTCTATTCAATATCAACATGCCACTTTTATAATCGAAGCCTCTTCACTCAGGGCACGTCCGACTGTCAGATTTGGGTCTGGCTGTTGAACTTCCACCTGGAAAAGATCAAACTACGGGATATGCAGGAACTCCAGGTGAGTGGACAAAGCCAATACTTTAAGATGTAGTAGAGAAACTTTGCCATGTTTCTTTTGTGCATGCTTTCATGTTGTCTCTGAATGCAGGTTTCATGGCTCCAGAGCTGATACAGAAGAAAATGTACGACTACTCAGTGGATTATTTTACTTTGGGAGTCACACTGTTTGAGATGATTGCAGCCAAAGGGCCCTTTAGAGTGCGAGGAGAAAAGGTACATCCCATGTGGAAGATGAGGTGGTTGTTATGGGGACAAATGTCCTCCCATCACCAGTTCCCAGTGTCACAATCAGCTTTTTGTCATTCTCATTATGTCGTCTCCTTTCAGGTGGAGAATGATGAGGTGGCTCGAAGAATCTTGAATGATCCAGTGCCCTACACTCCCGTCTTTAGCAACGACTGTAAGGCTATTTGCGAAGGGCTGATGGAGAAGGACCCAGCGAAACGCCTCGGGTTCAAAAATAATGACTGTGCTGAGCTCAAGAATCAGCCCTTCTTCAAAGAGATTAACTGGGGACGCCTGGAAGCCGGTGGGTGACTCTACAATCAACACACAAAAATAGATCATTTGAAGCAACGACATACAGCTTACACTAGTGCACAACTTCAGGACACGTGTCCCTGGGAATCTAAGTGAAGCCGATAATCCCGGGGATTTAATCTTAAATCTTTTAATCAAATCCTATAGTTTTACATCTGTGAATGGGTTTGCCAAGTTAAAGAGGGAATACGGAGCCCCGTGGGACTCCACATAGATGGGACTGAAATACAAACATGATAGATAATTGCCATATTCTAGACTTTAATTTGCTTGTTTCCTGTGTTTCCTCAAAAGGCATGCTGCCTCCACCGTTTGTCCCCGACCCTAAGATGGTCTACGCCAAAGGTATCGACGATGTGGGCGCCTTCAGCACAATCAAAGGCGTGGTCATCGATAACGCTGACATAGAGTTCTTCGCTGACTTTGCATCTGGCAACGTCCCAATCCCCTGGCAGGAGGAGATGATTGAGACCGGTGTGTTTGGAGAGTTAAATATCTGGGCGGAGAATGGCAAGCTGCCCAATGACCTGGACCCAAACTTTGTGGAAGCCAAAGGCGGGGGATGTGTGCTGCTTTGAGTTTGAGTAGAAAATCAAATGGAGGAATTACTACTGTATTTTAAAACATTTAGTTTGGGCATTTGTACAAGATGATTATGTACTAAAATTGTGATAGTTATACCGTGTTACAGTTAATCTGATATATCCGATAGATCATGACATATCAGATGTATAAATTAATATATCATGTGTCTGCTGCTGTGTTATGTGATTATTCTGATATATTTATTATATAACAACTAGTGTTTATGTGATTATGGAGACAAACGTTGTAGATAGAAGAGATGAAAAGCAATCAATAAAACTTTGCAAATAGCACGACTGTGTCGGCTCCTTTCTTCGTGGCTTTGTCAGTGTGTCTGTATGAAACTGTTGGTACACGAAGGAAAAAATGAAGACAAAAGATATAAATGTATATTTGAAGATGTCGAAACCTGCTTGGACACTGTAATTGTTTTGTGTAATAGCTTTACACACCAATGAGAAAAAGCTGTTAGCACATAAAAGAACTGAGGCGGCTCAACAGCGACACCTGTCTGTCTGTCACTGCCTGCTTTTGTCTTCTATTTTACAAAATCTTTCACTGATTCTGTTCTTTCCTTTTGCAGGACTTTGATATTAAGAAA
>CAAKHC010018891.1:144293-190464 GCA_901007825.1 Macroramphosus scolopax
TATAACAACTAGTGTTTATGTGATTATGGAGACAAACGTCGTAGATAGAATAGATGAAAGCAATCAATAAAACTTTGCAAATAGCACGACTGTGTCGGCTCCTTTCTTTGTGGCTTTGCTGTCCACATCAGTTTGTCTGGATGAAGCTGTTGGTACACGAAGGAAAAAATGAAGACAAAAGATATAAATGTGTATTTGAAGATGTCGAAACCTGCTTGGTCACTGTAATTGCTTTGTGTAATAGCTTTACACACCAATGACAGTGTGAAGATGAAGGTTTGTCTGATTAAAAAAGCTGTTAGCACAAAAGAACTGAGGCGGCTCAACAGCGACACCTGTCTGTCTGTCACTGCCTACTTTTGTCTTCTATTTTACAAAATCTTTCACTGATTCTGTTTCTTTCCTTTTGCAGGACTTTGATATTAAGAAACAGCTTTCGATCATTTCCCTCAGGTCTTTAATTTACATTGAACATGCACCTCCGACAGCCTTGTTAAACGGTTCAATGAAATAAAGTAACAGCTAAATATGATCACAATAATGACATTAAGGCACTGGTACTGTTATAAACTATTATAACAGTCTTGGATGTAGTGTGCTAATCAATAGGTGAAGAGGCCGTATAGGATGATGCTCCCTGACATTTCCTCTCTCAAGCTGTCAGTCAGGTTGGATGTCTGCAGCTCTCTGCTCAACTCCCTCCAGGTCTATAAAGGCACTCGAGTGGGGTTAATGAGCAATATTAGAGTCCTCAGCCAGGGTCACAGGAGTGAGTGCATCACTGTCCACTGCAGCGTCTGGTGAGGAACACTGTGGGCTTGTCTGAGGTCAGTGTCTTCATCATCGAGCAGGAGTCAGCATTGCTGTCAGCGAGATGGTCAACACTGCAGAACGGATGTGGCAGCGGCTCAGCAGGTTTGATGCAGTCATTAGCGTCAAGCCGCAGCCTCGTCTCCATCAGCTCTGTCAGGTTTGTGAAGCTGTCTCTCAACATCAGCTGACGACCCACCTGCTCAATGTCATCCAACAGCTGAGCATCAATAATCTAGTCTCTTCGCAGTGACACTCAAATCTGCAGAGTTGCTTGTTGTATTTGTGGAAGACATTTAAAGAAAGTCCATCAAATAGCAGTAGGTCATCTCAATAGTGAGGGGATTAAAACGATGAATTCTCAGGGCAATCAATAGAGTTAATAGTTTGACTTTAATAAAAACTGAATCTTTATTTTCAGATGAGAAACGTTTGCAATACAACCCTTTTCTTCGTCAGTCTCTGGTATCATTAAAAAGGGCCTTTGGTTTGTCATTAGCTGGTTATATAAATTAATATAAGCCTTTATTTGCTCTTGGTTATGTTGCTATCTTGTCTATGACAGTTCCTAAAGGACTTTAATTCTGACGGTGACTTCTGGTTACAGCCAGTATCGAAGGTTGAAGACCAGAAAGCTCCTCAGGTTTGTTTAAAGAGAACTTTCCTTTTAAGCGAGGAGTTCAACGCGGACACCACTGAATAAATATTTCAAGTGACTGAGGGAAGGGCGAGGAAATAAAATATTAACAGAAAAAATGATTAGGATTTAAATCCTTAATATCTGTTAAATACTGTATATAGGACAGAACTTTGAACTCTGCTTCTAATTACTTGTTGACTTTAGAAATTTCCTTTTAATAAGATATAGACGATTTGATGAGTTTTAATTTTCCCTTAAAGAATTCTGTATATTGAACAAAATCTACGTCTCCAGAGTGCTGAATATTCTGCACATCGGTATTTATTAATCTACATTTCTAAACCTCCATATGTTGCTAATTGCATAGAGACAACAAATACTGAGGGCGTGTCAGAATAAACCTTTGGTCAACTTCCTTTAATGGACAGCAATGAACTAAGTCAATAAAACATTTCATAAGAACAGACATCGTTGTTAAATCGATATGCGCCATGAAAAAAAAAAATGTATCTACAATGAGCAAGAATTTAAATGCATCATTTATCCCACTTGAAGCTTGTTAATGCTTAACCAGCACTGAAACAGACACGTTCTACCTTCAATAAATCACCTAACAACCGCTTTTACACAGGTTTCAATGTTTGCTCGGCCCTCTATTCAGTTCTCTTCCATAAGTATTTGCTTAAGGAACTTGAAATAACCTCCCTAAAATCACAAGCTACCAATTGCTCAAAAGAATACAATGAGAACACCCCTTAATGATATGATGTCAATTATTCACGACATGCACCCTCGGGTTTACTTGCTTATTTAGACCACAGTTTGCAATTATGACTATAAAGTGCACTTCAGAGGCTTCTTGAATCAGGATCTCAAACAAAAGAATTATTTTAATTGACTGTCAGACAAGCTATCAATAGCACGTCATAGCAATCAGTGGCAAAAATCCGAGTTTAATTAAATCATTTTGCTCATGTAAGTCTGTGATATCGATCTCACAAGAGATTTTCTTTAACTCCACCAGCTCAAGGAGGAAAAAAAAAGCTCATTGTATGTTTCCATTTCTATGGTAACATTCCAGGTGTGTGAAATGTCATCTATTTTGGGCGGGAATAGCAGACTTATAATGTAGCCACGGCCGACAAATCAATGCTCAAATTAGTCCAGGTTTGAGTGCATGAGAAAAAACAATCAGGAGTCAGGTCTCACACTCCCAAAATGTACATTAGGGACAGCAGTTACAAGTAGGGCTCCTCGCACAGGTTTTACTGGGAGAAATTTACCTTCAAGATGAAAGAAGTCGTCGAGGTTGTAGGATTTTTCCTCGGATTTGTAAGCTGGATTTTGATTTTTATATCACTTAATGATCAATACTGGAAAGAATCTACAACAGACGGCAGCGTAATTACAACTTCAACGATCTATGAGAATCTCTGGATGTCCTGTGCCAGTGATTCAACTGGGATCTATAACTGCTGGGACTTTCCATCGCTTTTTGCTCTCCCAGGTAAGTAGAAATAAGAACAAATTAGGCTATTTATTATCATGCACGGTCACGTTTCAGATCCTTAGAAAAGTAGAAAAAAAGGTCCCGGTAATTGATAACCAATTTCACAGGCTTATATTTGTGCCTCCAGGTTTTTCTTTGATGATTCAGCTGTATGTGATAGCTGAGTTTGTATTTCTATAACCTGACACAGAGTGAAATGTTGCTTCTTACTCTGATGAACAAAATGTACTTTACTTCTTTGAGAGTCTAAATAATTAAACACTTTACCTGAAGAGTCAAATAATTCCTCACAGAAATAAAAAACAAACAAACAAACGTATGTAACTGAACCCAATCGTCCAAGTTTGCTTGTAAAAGGAAAGAAATTGGATTTTTGGATATTTTTGTGGTCGTGTTATATTTTCACGTTGAACTTTAGGTATAAACATTCTCAACAAAAAAGGAGCTTTACAAATATTATCACAGGACTATAACATTATTCTAGTCGTGCACAGATGCTTCTTTTTCCAGCATATTTTGAATTGTACCCGTCGTATTTAATACAATACATGTTGGACATCTGACATTTGTACTTCAATTGCAACATAAAGTGTATTTACGAAGCAGTAAATAAAAAGCCAAGCTGATCGTGGTTCTTGTGAAGTTTTGCTTCATTCGTACACCAACTGTACGTGAATGGATAGTAATAATAATGGTCCAGTTCGACCTAAAAACCAAAGCAAAGCAAAGTTATCAATCTTTATTGCACATTGCAGGACAATCAAAAGTGCTACATAAAAAACTAACAAGC
Source organism: Macroramphosus scolopax (assembly GCA_901007825.1). NCBI lineage: Eukaryota > Metazoa > Chordata > Actinopteri > Syngnathiformes > Centriscidae > Macroramphosus > Macroramphosus scolopax. Next base: position 148,044 of record CAAKHC010018891.1, read on the forward strand.
AGGAAAAAACTGAGTGAATGCAATAAAAATGTAAAAAGGTTTAGTAGTCAGAAAGTACTAAAACAGTCACATGATTAATATGCACATAAAAGTTTTCAATAATGAAATTAGATGAGTTAAAAATGATTGAAAAAGTTACTTCTTGAGTTTACATTTAAACATGCTCTGTACTGATCCAATTTTTTTGTCATTCTTTTTCAAATGTAGGCAGCATATTTGCTTAAGGAAGCTGCGCCACATTTAGTTTTAACACTCATTAATATGTCTACAAACCTAATCAAAGGAGTTTAACCTATCAGAATTTCGGTCTTAGATTCAGTGTTGAAAAAAAGATTTTGAACAAAGTAAAATTACAGGAACAATTTGTTTTTTTTTATTTGATATGATGAAGGCATGACGAACACAACTATACGTGTTAAACTAATGAAGACCAGATTTGTGGTCGCAGACGAGCAAATAGGTTTATCTGAGGGGCAGCACAGCATGTCATCAGAGAGACGGTGTGTGCGATGCCCCTTAACCCTCAGCACCGCAGCCAGTCCCATTATCCCTCATCCAGAGGGAGAACTGAGGAGCAAACTGTCACTTGTATCCCATCAATAATGTTTGGGTTTCAATCACAGCATTCAAAGCAAACATCAAACGGTGACAAATGGCTTTAAGTCTATAGACGTGAGTCAGCAGGTGCGCAGGTTGGACTCTCTGTCGGCCCTTGAGTTGGGTAAACATTTGGAGTATTTCAAAAGATAGAATAGAGATGAGAATAAAAGAGCAAATCATAAGTGGTCGATTTGGAATTAATGATTGATTTGTAGTTTCTGTAGCTTTGTAGCTCAAAGGGTTGCTGGGAATTAGCACACTGAGTTTGTGGGGCCAAGCAAATCAACACGTTTGTGCAGGAAGATAGCTTGGAGAGTTTGTATAAACTGTTCCTCTCTGCGGATAACTTTACACGGGCTGGACAAAACATAAGGGGAAATGAATGCAATAGTGGAAGCTGTTGCCTTCTTCCTGGGCTTCCTGGGATGGCTGATGGTCGGGGTCGCCCTTCCTAATCGGTACTGGAAAGTCTCTTCAGTGGACGGTAACGTTATCACCACATCAACCATCTATGAAAATCTATGGATGTCCTGTGCAACCGACTCGACCGGAGTTCACAACTGCCGGGACTTTCCGTCGTTGCTCGCCCTGAATGGTATGTGGTCAATAAGGAAACTGTTTGATTAGTATTGATGATCCACACCCGCTTGAACAGGGAACTTTGTGAAGAAAGCAAGACAACAAACAAAAGAGCAGTTAAACCTTTAGGCAGTTAAGTAGAGAAATTGTGTGAGTGAATGGTTTAGTACTAATTAACAATCAGAAACAGAAGTTGTTTATATACAAGATGTCAAAGAGTTACAATGTTATTAAGTTGACTTTGAAAGATCTTCAGTGAATTCAGCGAAACTTGACCCAACTCAACAATGGAGATTTTCTCCTCTGCAGTTGTTTGTCTTCGTGTCCACTTGACCGAGATGTGAACTCGGTGCGCCTTCGAACACACCAGGAGCTTTCTGCTTTACTGGCTTTAATTCTTTAAATAGCTTTAAAATATGATGTGATTAGATGAAAGAGTAAACACAGACCTAATCGTATTCATAAACCTGATTATTTAAACCTTAACTGACTCAGATTGGACCACCAACACACATTTGATGAGATCTTTGCTTTTAGGTGCAGAAAGTGTATGAAACCTCTGACCAAACTAGTCATAAATGTGCTTTACTTTGTATTATTAGTCAAAGGATTCAAACTTTAGCCAGGTAAGAATCCTTCGACTGATGTTATATACTACCTTGAAGAATGCTGGCTGTTTGAATATACTGGAGAAAAGATATGATTAGTCTAATATTGTGGCTGAAGTTGTATCCTGTACAGGCTTTGATAAACATCTGTGTCCTTTGAAGCAGCTGAATGACTCACAGAACCATCGATACTTGCCAGCCTCCAGGGGGCTCACACCTCCATCACTGCATCGTGCTTTATGATGACGAATGTGATGATTCAGCATCTGAATCAGTATAATATTATTCATTTATATATATTATGTGTATACAATAAATACATTATTTCTGTGTTTGTGTGCAGGCTACATACAGGCTTCTCGGGCGATGATGATCGCTGCCATTATGTTTGGGACATTTGGGCTTGTGGCTACTCTTGCTGGGATGAAGTGCTCTAAAATAGGCGGAGAAAACTACATCCTGAAGGGGAGGATCGCTGCAGTTGGAGGAGTGTTCTTCTTACTACAGGGTAAAAACAAAAGGATAGATGCCATGGCCGTGTAACAAAACAGGCCCGAGAAGATGTTAGAAGTCAGAAGTTTATCACTTGTATTAAAGAAAGGCTGCTGCATTTTAAAATAGCTTCTAAAGTGCACATTAAAAACAATTCCTGCGGCCGTGATGACGGCATTAGAGAATGAGTGTTGTGAAACATCAGATTCAGGAGAAATTCACACAACAAAGAGACAAACCTCATCTTTACCGACAGCACCCGGAAAGGTAAACATATCTGTTCCACCAATCACTGTGTACAGAAGACAAGCTATCAGAAAATGGGTCACCAGTTCAAAGGGTTATCATCAACTCTAACAGACCGGCTAATGCACTAAAGCCATTAGTTATTAATTATTTACAGAACGTTAGAACAGGTCTAACTACGTAAAACACAAAATGTGATGCAGTTAGAGGAGATTAGTAACATGACCCTGCATTGCAACATTGGTCTGACCCAGAGATGGTCCTCACAACCCACTAACACCAGAAACCCTTTATTTAGAACAACACATCACGTCTCCCAAGTGAAGGATGTTTTATGTCTTGCAGGGATGTGCACCATGATTGCTGTGTCTTGGTATGCGGCCAACATCACACAGGAGTTCTTTGACCAGTTCTATCCAGGGACAAAGTGAGTCAGTACAAACTGAATCAGTCATCTCACGCAACATGGCGGAAGAAATGAGAACACATAAGGAAATATATGTTGCATGTATTTGTGTCATAGGTACGAGATCGGCGAGGGCTTGTATATCGGCTGGGCTTCAGCCACACTCTCCCTTTGTGGAGGTGGTTGCCTGCTGTGTGCTTGTAAGGTGAACGGACCCAATGACAAGATGTGAGTATCTGCAGCTGAAATGTGTTTGATATGAAGTCACTGTATGAAGTCAAATCCATGCAGATCCTTCTAACTGCAGCACAACTCTTGTGTTTTAGTCCGTATCCATACCAGCCGTCTTCCAGAGGTCACGTGCTGTCACCTGTGGCGACATCTCAGTCGGCCCCAAGTCACTACGGAAGGAACGCATATGTCTGATTACTGTGAAGGAAGGAGAGCTGGTTGGAGTACGAGTCAATTCAGTGGATTGATTCTGTGTTTAATGAGAACAACTTCATATTCTAACTGCCCCAGGAGACGGCAGCATTTACAATACAACACATAATCACTGTACAGCAGCTTATCAACTCTAATCATGATTTGATTTCAGGGATTTGGGGGGACCTTTAGATCCAATTCATTTTCTGTGCCTTTATCCAAATCATTGAAGGAAAAAGGTTGCAGGAAGCTTATTAGAATTGTGTTGAAAATCTGATCCTCATAAATCTTCATGTGAATAATCAGAAACTCCAAAGAGTAATTATTTCTTATCTTGGGTAGAGGTCTTGAATAACAAAACATTTCAGTTATATTGAGTAAATCTATATCTGTCAAGTCATTCACTAAAGGTGAATTTAAACAATCAACTGTAATAATATAAAATCTCAATACGCCAGGGTTTTTTACTGGGGGATTTGAGTAAAAGTGATGAAATGAAGGTAAACATAGTGTTTTGGTTTTGTTTATTTACAAAAATGTTTACACTTCTAATGCCATTGTTTTATATGGGTGATTTGACATTTGCTCCTGTTTTTGGTAGATTTTATGCACAATAAATAACATTTCCAGTGACCGATTGTACTCAACTCTGTTGATGAATGCACGTTGATGAGGGGTTACAAATTCAACCAACTTATTAAAACACAACTTGGGATCAGTAATTATTCAAATACTAGTTTGAACTAAATGTAGGAGTAATGTAGATTGATAAACAATATTGATCACAAAGATTTAAGGCATCAGGATACAGACCAGGGAGTCTGAAAATCAATTAGACAGAAGGTGGTTAAATACGCCCCCTGTTGGAAGGACATGGTGTCACATCTGGGATTGTGTTAACTCTCCAAATCATTTTGCATTTTTGGGAGCGTCCTTTGCTAAACTATCTAAGGATTGACCGTGAAAGCGTATATAGTGCCAGCCTTCAGTGGCAGTGAGGTCCTGAGCTCCTTTAGCTGCATAGAAGTCGCGTGCGTTAGTATTCCAGTCCAACACAGACAACTGCAGCCGCACACACTGCTTTTCTTTCCCCACCTGCGCACAAAATAGACTCCTCTGGTAAATTGTGCATTGTCACACAGGATATCTGTTCATGCTATAAGACAATAATCATAAATGTAACAATCAAAGTTAAAGAAACTTCTCGTAACAGGAGTAACGAATACATTTGATTTATTGGTCGATATCAATATTCTTACCTTAGCAACTTGGCTCAGTAATCCTTTCCCGATGCCGTTTCCTGGTCAAGTATAAATGTAAATGTTGTAATGTAATGTTGTAAAACACATTTTATTGAATATATGAACATTGAAGTACATATGCAGAAGTTATAAATAAGACATGCCACACAGTACAAAAATGTACTTTTGACAATATGTTCTTTTTCTCTGAAAATCTCTGATTTACCTCTGAATTCGGGCATCACATACAAGTCCTCCAAAAATACTGACCGTCCCTTCCATGTGCTGTAAGTGTAGAAGTAAAGGGCGTATCCAACAACTGTAAATCCTACATGAATATAAAGCAAACAAAAAGTTATACAAGCAGAACAATTAAAATCAGCAGGTTTCTAATGTGACAATTCATAGAAACAGACTGATTTATTTATGTTTCTGACTAAGTAGACGAACACTTCACCTTCTTTGGATTTATGCTCCTCTGGTACTTCAGCAACGAAGCACTCAAAGAAGGGATTCTGGCAGAAACCATCACGCTCCAGCTCTGAAGCAAATTTATCCACAAAGTAAAATATTGTCTTTCCGTAGTACTGGTATTTGTGACCCCGGCCAACACCAAGATACCAGACACATCAAATCAAAAACATGAACAGGTCACAACACCTGGAGGATTACTTAAATGTTTTACAAATTGGTTCTTATTTTAAAGAATAAGAGCTGAGATCCTGGCACAGGTGTTTGAAACATATTAAACATTTATGCAAAGAAACACTTTGTAGAGAAATCACATCATTCCAGCAAAAAGAAGAGACCTGAACCTCTGATGACGTTCAACTGAGGAGTCACCATCCAGTGTTGCTTATCAAAGTTACCGTCATCTAATTGCTGTTACTCCGAAGAGCGTTAAATCAAGGGCGACTGGACTTAGTTGCAAATACTTGAATATGAATAAACTGATACTGATTTGTGCAGTTAATTTATTATTAACCATGTTTATTGGAAGATAAAGCAAGGAATTCTCTAAACACATATCCACTACCACTTCTACAGACTGACTGCAGGCAAAGGTTGTTTGCATGGCAGATATTGACACGTAAAAGCAGGAGAAGACCAGTCTCCATACTGCCAGTTTGCCAGTGTGTGCAGTGGTTTGGGCTCCTGCTGAAACTTTCATCTGTTGTATTTGTTGCTGTGATGAAAGTCAACCTTTTTAATTTTGAGTGTCATTAAATAGTAATTTTTGAATGAAAAACAAATATACTATGTGTGAAAACGACATGCAACAAATCATGTATGCGAATTATTCCCCGATTTATTTGCTCATTTACCTCATTTTAGTTTAATACAATACAATTTAGTGGGGTTTAAACTTGACAATACAACATTGAAGTAAGGTTCCTCTTCTTATTTTTATTAAGCACAAAATTGACTCACCTTCATGGGATATCTTCACTTGGTCCTGCATTTTTTCATAAATCGCCAACTCCTGGAAAGATGTTTTTTATAATTATTTTGGGACGGTTGTGACACAAGGAGCTAGCGTTAGCTTCATAAAGATACAAGCATTCACTCACCATTATCATTCTCGATATTTCTTTGCTGTCTTCTTTTGTTGCTGCACGCACAGAGAAATCCATGTCTGCAGAACCAGCAGTAACAGTCCAAAGTTTCTTAGTTTGCAAAAACCCTACTGACTGATAATCCCCAAAATTTGACGGCGCTGAACACAGGAAGTGATTACCTCCGTTTTTCCTTCAAAATAAAAGGTATGTCAATTAAAATAGAATATGTCAGGCCTTGGTTCTGAGTACTTCCATCGTACTTTGGGTACTACTTATAAATGTAATATTTTTGGTGTACAACAAGTGCTAAGGTATTTGATTAATTCGTAGTTTAGTTGTCCTGTTTATACAACCCTCTTTAGCACAGGTTTGTTTAGGAATACCTCACTGAATTTCAGGACACATTGTACTCTCATACGTTTATCCAACCAATTATTTGTTTTTCAAAATACTTAATATGCCAAACATTTAATCACCTTAACAATGCATCAGCTTTATTGACACTACAGTATATAAAGTAGTTATAATTAGCTCTACCTCAACCAAATCGGTCAATGATGAATTAGTGTTTGGTCCTACATTACTGTATCTATTAAGCTGGTTTACAGTAGTTTTAATTTGTGATTACACAAAGCAAGTTACAGAGAATAATGTAGCAGCAACCTATTTGCCATTTGCCAGGTCCATTTGTGTTCATTTAGCTTTAAATAACTGCACACCCCTGTAGCAAAATATTAACTTTTCTTTCAAGATTATAACTCCGAGTCATCTTTGCACCCGAAGCACAGCAGTTTGGTTTGCATTGCATCACCGCTCTGGAGAGATTATCTTAATGGAAACCAGTGAAACCTTCCTAATAACTGAATAAAGAAGTTCATTGGTGTGTAAATTACTATTAAAGCTGTTGATCGCAAAAAAAATACAATAGATGTATAATCACACATCCAGAGGAAGGAATTCATACAAAATCTTTTTTTATTTTTGAGTTAAAAAAAGAACATGGAATCACTTAGAATATAAGCTGAAACATATCAGATGTCACAGATTGACCTCAGTTTTCATTGGGCATTCACATATATACAATTTCTGGTAACATTTGCTCAAAATCAGATGTTTCCCTTCAAACCATTCCAGAGTTCACCCCTTTGGGTTCAGCCCAAACAAACATCCTTGTGTGCTCAGATGCACCAACATGGTAATGATTTTCACGACTTATAAGTCTCAGTGTGGCGACTGTGTGTTCGCAGCAGGAGACTCCGACCGGTCCATCTTCATTCCAGCTTCTAATGAGGCTGAGGAAATTGGAGTTGGAATTACAGAGCTCTTACTCTCTAAAGACGAAGAGGCAGACGAGGGCAGAGATACCACAATGTACTTCTGGAGGGGTCGTGAACCTGTTAGTCCTGGGCCACCACCAGGCTCCAGTTTTACCAAAGGCTGCAAGGTCGAAGTGGCGCTGGGAACAGTGCTAGTGACTGGAGAGGCGGACTGGGAAGAACTGATGGTGATGACCTGAAAGGAAGACAAAGACAGATGTAAAGACATACTCTCATACTGAGAGTTTGTGACTCTTAGACAAGTGTGTATCTGCCGTTTGAGACCTGTGGAGTCTCAGTAGCAGTTACCTAACTGTCTAAAGCTGTATGATGGAGAATGAATGCAATCAGCGTCATAAAACCAGTGGCCTTTCTTTGTTCATGTAGTTTTCTGATGTGTGTGTCTGTAGGCCTGGCATAGAACTAGAGGGGATTAGACAATTAGACATTTATAATGATATAATATAGTTACCTTACAATGTGTGCAATGTAAATCTGTTCTCTACATGAATTTTCCAATACAAGCAGGTAAAGGTGACCTGTTGAGTGTAAAACTGCAAAAATCAAAGTACCTGCTGAGTTGAGGCGGCTCCTGCACTAGTTGCCATGACAATGTACTTCGTTGCTGGGGGAGATGGCTGTGATGGGGTCCCTGGTCTAGGGGACATCAGGGTGAGGGAGCTTGGAACCTTAATGATGCTGGGAGTTCGAGGCCCTGTCGACCCACCTAACCCACTTTGTGAGACTGAGAGGGTTGGGCGAGGCTGCAAGAGAAATAATGATCATGATTTGATGAGGAACAGCTGTTTAAGTTCACATATCATTACACAATGCTTTGCATTAACTCTTGACGGTAAATGTCACATTTGAAATATGTCTGTTTTTTCTTTTTATGGTAACTTAAGCTTTTAAATTCTCTCATTAATTTGAGCGGATATAAAACATATTTGAGTATTAATGTACCTGTGTGATTGTTAATGTGGTTCTGTTGACTTGTTGAGCTTGCATTGCTGCTTGGGTCCTGGCCTTCATTACATGGGAGCAAAGCATAGGTCCGAGGTAACCGTAGTCTGTCCGATACTGCTCCACATTGTCAGGCTGAGGTCGTATCTTGGCAATAACACTCGCACAGTGTTTCTTTAAAAAAGAGCAACAAAACGCAACCACATTTACTTTTCATGAAAACAGAATAAACACTGGCCGACTATATAGTAAGAAACAGTTTACAAATGTTATCAATCTGTCTGAGGTTTTCAAGCTTTAAATGCATTATAATCATAGAGTTTCAAAAATCACCAGTAAGAGGCTTTGAACGTGGTCAGCTCCTATTTTATCAATGTTGGAGACCACCGGTCCTTCCATCACTGCTTTTATGCGAGCACCCTCTATAGTAAGCCGAGGAAGGATCAACGTCTTAATCACCTACAGAGGACAAAATAGTTGGTTTCAATGAGACCGAAACAATGGAAAAGAACCAAAAAAAAATCAGAATCAGACTCACATCGGGTCCCAATTCAGCAAGTCCAGCGATGCAGCCGTAACGTGTCGTCCACTGGGTTTTTTCATCAAACCAACTCTGCAAAGTTTTGTAGAAGTGTTTTCCACAGTGGTGAATTGAAGAAAACTTTACCTGAATTAAGTGATCACCTCAAGAGCACTGTGTCTACAAATAGTTTTGACAGTCAACTTGGAAGATTTAGATCAACAAGATAAGGAAGATACCAATACAATGTTGGCAAAACACTACAACTAGTTCATGCTTCAATAATTTGAAATGAATGTACATAAGAGAGACCTACCTTAGTAAAAGTCTTGGTTATGCGGGACTGAATGTTATTGGTTGTGGTGCTGAAGGTTTTACAACTTTGTGACATGAGTCGAGCAGCAAAGTCACGTAAAGCCCAGTGGTTGTCAACGTCTGGTCTCAAACACAGCTGCTTACTCACAATGCAAGTTACCACCGCTGGGATGAGCTCATGCAGCTAAAGAAAGTTTTAAGGAAATAATGTGGGAGAAAAATCAGTAAAAAACACTTGTAGGCAAAACTATCTTGAATAAGAATAAGATATACATTAGTTTCGTTCACTCACATATTTCTCCAAGTACAAAGTGGGGTTGTCCATTAGTGCTTTGACCATCCGCATTAGGTAAATCAATAGAGCCAAGTTGTTTTGCACCACATTCACGCGAACCTTTCAAGACAGTATAAAGTCAGCATATTGATCACAGAATGCACAGTTATTTTAATATTGAGAGATATATGAGATAATTCATGTTTCCAAACAATTAGAAATATGCTCACTCCTTCAGAAATAAAGGTGCTGAATCTTGGAAGCATCTGATAAAGTCCAGGGTCTGTGGCAATACTCTGTAAAGCTTCCTGCATGAAATAAGGAAACATTTAGCAAAAAAATTAAGGGACAAAAGCAAGATTAAACTTTGATATTTTCAAAGGCCTAAACACCTGTCAGTCCTACTGGAACACATAGATGTGATTTTATAAGCTAAATTATCTATACAGGCAGGCAGAACTTACAGCTCTCTTGGCTTCACAGGAGCCAACACATGCTTCTGTTATTTCCTTGTAGTAGAGCTGCTGCTCCACAGACAGCTCATGAGTGCTGCGTGGCTTCAACCTTATTGGACCCTTTTCCTTTCCTGAAAGAGACAAACATGAACAGGAGGAGGAACACAGATGATTATAATCATTAAATGTTATGGAATATGGGAGCAGTTTATGGGGACAGAAAAATAAATCAAATTTATACTAATTTCAAAATAAAACATGATACCGACCTTTGCCATCAGCAGCCGTGGCCCCCTGACCCTTGCCTTGAATTGTACCTTCTTCCTCCTGACCAGGTTTGACGACTTTGAGGGGCTCTGTAGATTCAGCTTTCTGTTGCTCTTTTGGTGCTAAAATACAATAAATAATAAAAACTAAAGCTTTTCCATATGTTTGTGTTTAAAGGGAGAAAGTATAACGAATGCTTACCTGGAGGAGGATTTTCTGGAATAGAGGGCTGAATCCCTTCAATACTTAACCAGTGGGCTATGGAGGAACAGAAAAGTGGGATGATGATTGAGCACACAAGACATACAGTCCACAAATACGATCTTTCCTGCAGTACAACAACATATAATACAGACAATCTGTATACCTTTGAGAGACACATCTAGTGGAACTCTGGGAAGCGGTGTGTTTATTATGTCACTGAGGTCCACTTCCTTTTCCTCATAGAAATGAAGCTCTCTTCCGCCACCACTGGCAAATCGGAAAGGGATAAAGTCTTGCGACTGGAACCCATACAGGGGCTATAAAGAGAGAAATTTACTTAAATTACATAGTTCATACAGAAAACGCAGGGCCAACTACTCCATGCTTTCCTTCAAATAATATTAATTTATTGTTTAATGTAGCAAAATAATCAAGTGTGCAAGATCTCCCTTACCTCCACATTTTTGAGTTTGAGAGCATTATCAATGTCACTGGTGGTCAATTTACGTCTCTTTCCATGATGCATGAATTTAAGAGCATCCTATGTAGCAGGAAGAAAGAAAAAATATTTAAGTAAAAAGCCATCCATGTCAGATATAAGATACAGTCAGGCATTGACAGATATGGCCTCGGAGCAACATAAAGACCCATAAAAAAAAAAATCTGCTTCAACTATCTGAGATTTACCTGTGTAATTTCTTTTATTCTGTAGCTGACTTCCTCACTTAGGGCTACGCAGCTGTCCTCCTGTAACTGCCCGACTCCCACAGACTCCGCCATGGCCTTCATGGACTCTGTTGGTAGGACGACCGTACACTGCTTCGGCCGTCGTTCCTCTGCCATGGCTAACAAAGACCACAGGTATGTCAGTAAAACCTACCACATGTACAACTACTCATGTTCACATAATTTTACTCCATTTATATGAGTGTACATGTTTTTCTGTGAAATATGATCAGTTCAAGAGTTTGAATGGTTTAGTACCAATAACGATGCTTGTAGAAAATAGAGACAAATTAAGCAGATTATTGTCGGCACAAATGATGGACAGAGTGTCACCGTCTCTCAGTGCAACAGAGGGCAAACTTTGTGCTGCAAGATTTGATTGGCTGTATCAAATATGCTGATTATTGAATTTAATATATTATTTCTCTTCTTGTTTCTCTTTTTTTCTCAAAGGGCAACACAAGACAAGAAATTTATAATGTGAAATGTGTGGTAGTAAAGAAAAAAATTATCAATTTCAATTGTATTTCAATCTCAAAAAGTATTTTTTAGATATTAACTAAGTTGGTCAACAAAGCTTTAGTATATGTGGATTTGTAAGCAATTTCTAACTTAAGATATTTAAGATGATGCCCCAGCTCTCCTTTTTTTCTAATTAACTGAACTGTGTATATGTGTGCATTTCGTAAGTTATTGTTCCACTTTTACATGACACTGGCTACAAATTAAAGTGTGTAAAAACAACCATTATGGTTAACATATTTATGATTCTCCTATGACACAACTACATCATCATTGGAGCTAAATCTCTTAATTGGTAAGCCCAATGACAGCCTTTTGGGGTTCAAAACATCTATAATGTTACCATTTTGAGGGCGCTGAACAGCCCAAGCAAAAGTACAGGAAGGTCAAGAATGGAAATAATATTGATATTATTTTATGTTGCAGTCATGTAACCGACTAGAGCTGATATATAGACGAACCCTACACTGTCTATCTACCTTGAGAAGGCAATGAGAAAAACAAGTTGGCCATGCTTGAGGAGCACTACTGAGGGAGGCCACCATGTGGACAATCACAACACTGACAGCTACAACTTTCTATAGCTGAGCTAGTAAACGCTGTTCATACAAATAATGCATGGTAGCTTTATATGAATAGCAAAGCATGTTAAAAAGAGTTAGATTGCATAATATATGTGGGAAATTTAAATACGCAAATTCAACAAAGGTTCTTTAGTCGGAAGTCTAAAGTGATACGAGCATCCTGATGAAATAATTCTCGAGGACAAACCGGAGGGCAAGTCGATATATAATAATTGATTTAAAATGAGTCAGATGTACATTCCTAAATAGCTGTGCAAAGCGAACAGCACCCGCATAAACTGAAGGCCATAACAAATGCAAAATAAAATGTCTTGAGGTTATGCAAATGTGAACTTGAATTGGGTAAGGGTAGGTTATTCGAGTTTTTCGTGAATACGTCACTTTGTAGAGAACTGTAGAGAAATGTGTAAACAAGCTGAGCCCAACAGAAAGCGGGTTAATCACCAACTTACGTACAACACAATACATAATAAGCCATACCAAAGACACGTAAACACAAATGCAAACAATGCAAAGTAAACTTTCAAAAATTAGTTAATTCTAAAGCTATTGTCGACTTTGTATCTTCACTTTTAAATTACATTGGGATAAATCTACTGCATGTTAGCTTGCTAGCTAGTCAATTAGCTTCAGTTGACGTTTTTACCTGCGTTAAGTTGCTTCCTCTCTTTCTGGTGTTAAACCGGAACTTATACGAATACAAAAAAAGTCACTGTTCAGATTTGCAGCAATAGTTATTCCGCAAAGCTAACTCCTGTCTATAAATATCCATTTCGCGGTGTAAATAACTAAGTAATTCACGGATTGCAACTGAAACCCCAGTTCGTGAATTAGCGCTTACGTTCCGTCGCCATTTTGTGTCATGTTCCGGTTGTGATATCGCGAGAATATAGTAGTTGAACTTGCATGGGTTACGAACATAAATATCTGCCAATTTATAAAATTCGTTTGCAAAGGAAAAAAAACAAGAATTTTACACAAGTATTTTTTCATTATAACTGCACTTAATATATATTTTTTACGGAAGGCGCCCTAACTCCCTTTGTAATTTACCGCGGAACCAACGTTATCTTTTAGTTTAAGGGGGTGTCCTTACGTAGTAGCAACTGACTCAAATGTCATGAGCGTGGAAGGACATAACAACAAGCATCATGTATAGATTTATATCCCGGTCTGTGCACACTGCTCGAAATTCTTCCGTCATTCTCTATGAGTCGCGTCTTCTGACAGCTAAATGTGACGGTGTAAAGGCCGCTGCTTCAGTATTTAGGTGAGTGTGTGAGTGACCGAACGGGTTGAACATTATTTTTTTGTTAAGTAAGTACCGCGGTTGTATGTTAGTTTATTTCTACGGAAATAATACTACCCATTACAATGACACAATTTAAAGGTTGAGAATGATAGACAATAATTGTTGCCATAGCTGCTGGGAGAGAAACGGCTAGCTTACTAAACCTGCACCGGTGGGGCGGGACAAGTTGATTGACATATCCTAATGAGGTGCATCAGTTGCAGGTCATTTCCATGTTAACTTGTTTCAAGCTACAACGAATATGAACCTACTGGGACACAAATTCATATCCAAGACATTGAAGCTTTGCCTTCTTATCCATTGAAAATATATTTTGAGATTCACGTCTAACAAGTCTCAGCTCCAGAAACATGTTATGTGGAGTGATACTTAGATATATCATGGTGTGATAACAGAATGTGTCATTTCCAGGGTTGCAACGTTGAGATTTTCAATAAACACTTTATATATCATGATGTTATTTGAAGACCGCGTTGACTATTCATGATATTAATTGTGATGTCTCATCCTGTCAATTTCTGGAAAAGTACTGTGTGCAACATTGATCAGAATTTATGAATTACTGATTTTTGGGGATTTTACTTTTTCATGTTGAACGTTATAAATTCAAACTCCATTTTACTACTAGTTTTACGGTACAATAGCTCTTTTTTAGTCTGTCATTCTACAATCAATAGATATAATTTGTTTAAATATTAAGAGATCTGAGGATCCAGTACTCTGCAAAAAGTGTCAGAGGCACTAACAATTAATATTGTCATGATATGGTTATTATTCAAACTCTGATTATTAACTCTCTTTTGCTCTTCACTTAGGGTGGCAAATCACAGCGGAGCAAAATCACTAAGCACAAGTTCAGTCCGACTGTGTGAAAAGAAAGACAGTGTTTCCACTTCTAATCAAGATGAGAAAACAAACATCGATAAAGGGGCTGACCCGACAGAAACTCCGACTTTGCTTAAACACAAAGCTGGAAATGACAGCGAGGTCATCAAGATGGATGTGCAAGAGGAGGAGCCAGCAGTATTACAGACAGATAGCGGAGATACCACCAAGCAGATGGATGTAATAACTGGGCAGAAGCCAAAAGAAGTAACAACCAATGTAGCCAAGACTGGGAAGGAGAGTCTCCTTGACCTTCTTGGAGCCATGAAGGTGGAAGTAACAAATAAGAGGAAGCTCAAAAACTTGAAAGTGCAGCAAAATTTCTCCACCCCCAAGACGAAGCCAGCTGCTATGGAGAGCACCATTAGCATGTTTCAGAAGGCTACGCTTGAGGCTTCATCGCAGAGGTGAGGGGGGGTTTGAACTGGGAGAGGTTATTTATCAGATTGAATTACTTTCCTACAGTCTGCGTGTCTTTTCTTCTTTTTCACAGCCTTAGCAATGATGTGGTGGCTTTTCTGAGCATTCATCTCATTTAATTAAATAGATTTTAATACTATTGCTATTTTTTTCAAGCAATGAAAGCCTCTCAGGTACCGCTCCAGTTTGATTGTCTGACCAACCATTAGTCCTTGCTACTAATTAGTCCTGCTCCTTAGCGCCCGTCTGTGGAGGATGCCTGAAGCCTCGGTCTCTCTTCATCCACTGATTGCAGCCTTTTCCTTCTGGGTTTTTTAGCCACAATCTGGATCCTGAACTGGTTGCCGCCGCATCTGCAGCTGCTTCCACACTGCCGAACCACAGCCAGGCGGAGTCTGAGCTGCTTAAGCAGCTGAGGCAGCACGAGGCCGTCACTGAGGCTCAGAAGAAAGGAGACATGAACAACTTGGGGTATATTTCCTGATGCCCAGTATATATGTCTCCTGTCTTTGTATGTAGAGTCAAATCTTGATAATTGTATATGAATAACACACGATAGAAAAGTAATATTTGGGTAAGATGTGTAAATGAATGAATACTGAAATTGAATGGAAGTTTAAATGAGATTGTGACATTTCTCTCTGCTGTTGCAGTCATCCGGAGAATGGAAATTGACCACTTAATAAACATGAATGCAACGATATTTTCACAGAGACATTTTGGCTGACATGAAAGTGGGAAAGAATCCCAACCGACAGAACGCTCGTCCGGCGAATCAGATCCGGTTTGACGATGACGGTCGGGGGTACACACATGACAGAGGAATCACCGCTGAGCTGGACGGTGTTCGCAGAAGGTAAATAATTAGAGTACATGTTTATTCAGACAGTTTGTGAGATTAAGAGTTTTAACTGACGTTTGATCTTTATTCTTTAGGAAGAACTTGTTCTCTGGGAAAAGACTAAACATCTTCTCTCCCGCTACTGATGAAGATGGAATAGAAGAAACAGTTGGTAATAATGAATTTAAATTGTTCTGCATTGAGACTATTTCCCTGTCTGATTTAGTGTGGTATTTATTACTTATGTTAAGTTATGTTTTACCTCCAGTTTGTTAGCAGGATTAATCCAAAACTGTCTGAGACCTTACATTGGATTTTGTGGCGGTCTGTGCTCTGACTGCAGATCTAGTCTTCATTATTTTTGGTCCATAGCAAACAATTCTAGTGTGCAGTCAGTCTCTGACTTTCCTAAACACATTTAATGTCACATTGCACAGTGTTTTTATTTTAACGTTATTGGGGTCATCTGCCTCTCAGCACCGCCAACTGTATGGGACATGGACTTTGCTAATCAGCTGTCTTCGTCAATCAACCAATCGCCCCGCAATGGGTTTGAGGAAATGATCCAATGGACCAAAGAAGGGAAGATGTGGCAGTACCCAATCAACAATGAAGCTGGTGAGCTGGTGAATGCTGTTGACCATACTGTATTGATAGGGTTACAAGGAAAGTCAGATAACATTGTCTTCTTCCTCTTCTCAGGCCTTGAGGAGGAAGCCAGCGTCCCGTTCCATGAGCATATCTTCCTCGAGAAGCACTTGGAGGAGGGCTTCCCCCGTCAGGGACCAGTGCGTCACTTCATGGAGCTTGTGCTGGCTGGTCTTTCCAGAAACCCGTACATTACTGTCCAGCAGAAGAAGGAGCACATTTGTTGGTTCAGAGACTACTTTCACCACAAACAGGATATCCTCAAGGAGGCTGATGGATACCTCAATTAAACTTAGGACGATCAAGTATCTTTTCAACATTTGCTCAACGTCAAAACATAAAAAGCAAGAACTATTTCCTCAGTCGGTCTTTGCACCTATGAGTATCTTCAGTCTACATGTACATACATAGAGGCTAGGATTGGATTCCCTGTCTCTTCTAGCAGACCTGTTAAAGAGGATTGACATTTGCATCTCATTGTCAAATATTGATCGATATTCAAATGTCTAAAATCTTGATTAAAACTGTTCCATCATTTCAAAGTTTATCGCTGCAGGATGGGGGGGGGGGAGACTATACAGAACTGTACAACATTTACGAAAAAGTGAAGTTGCAAAAGTGCTCTCGTGGATTTTTTTCACATTTGAGAGTCTTCTATTGTTTCCTCCAGTTTTTCCTTGGCCCTTGGAGGTCAGCGCAGTTCAATCAAACCTCTCATATCTCCTTTTGTTTTTGTTTTAGCCGTGGTCAGCGGGAGTAAAAAACACTACGGTCAAATACCTGACACACACAACCCGCAGCAACTGTAGAATCACAGGTAATTATGAAAGGCAGCAGTCAACACACCCTGTTCAGGAAAACCCTTGCTTATATTTCTTTATGATGCACAGGTAAGATGTGGTATCAATTTATATACATGTAACCTTGAACTGGTTAGATTCCTTCATATTTTAATACAATAGCTTAAGTTTTGTATCTAAAGACACTTTCAGATTAGAGAGCTGTATTTGATTACTTGGTCGAGCAGGTGTGGGGACATGTTTTACCTCTAATTGTGATTAATGGTGTTGAAAGCAGTGAAATGGGTCTGACTTCTGTGCAGCTTCTAAATCCTGAGATCATCAGGAGTTTAAATAGACCTTGAACATCGTGACCTTTTACAAGGGAAGTGTTTTTAAAGTCACAAAAAAACAACAACAATGAACCATACAATTTCCTATTGGTCACCCTGAGCAATCTATTGTCTAAGAACATGTGGAAAATAAGAGACTGACATCTGAAAGTGCCGCATTTCCCCACTTTGTTCACTTTTCCTCAAACACAGCTGTGATTGACTTGATGAGTTGCTCACAAACTTACTTTTATTTTCCACGTGCAAAGTGCAAAAGAAGTGTTTGTGTGGACAGACACGTGGGATGGAAGCATAACACAATTTGTAGTTGCACAACTAAAGACTGTGTATGCAGAACAGCCAGAAATGTGATCACGTTATGTTGAGCGCTCCAACAGTCTTAAGACCTGTCAATGAAACAAACTGAAAATCAGCTTTACTAGCTTTGTTTCACCACGCAGTTCTGGCGCTGTCTTTTTTTTACGTAATGGTTATTAGGTGTGACCATTACGCTTAGCCCCTTGTTCTGCGTTTTCAATTTGGTTGTATGAAAATATTCCACTGGATGGCGGTACTGACAGCCGTGTGTGAAAACTCAGTTTTCTACCAAATTGGGAAAGGGAGGATTATTCAACAAAAGCGCCTTCTTCAAAACATAGAGTAATTTCATTAACTAGATTGACCTACCGATACTTAAACTGGTACACGTTTGATAAACTAATAGCCGTGTTTTGCATATAAACATTTAAGCAACTGGATAAAGTCATCAACAAATTTTTAAGAAAATAATAAATAAACATTTGAATGTACAATCAATGTAGAGTGGCCCTAAAGTAATTTTACTATGAAAAACCACAGGGACTTAGAGGTCCAGGGTCTGCTGCCTTTATGGTGCCTTCAGGTAATGTCTTGTATGTTGGAATTATGAGAGGAGTGAGTGATCCATGCATTTCAAGAGATGGATGTGAAGAGATGTGCCATTGATGCTGCAGAAAGAAGATGCCTTATTAATCATTAATAACTGATCAATTAATCAATCTGTTGCTTAGCAGATGCAAACTTTGTTTTGGAGTGTGGATCACATCACGGTAGTGTCTACTACAGTTAGACACTTATACACAGTACTTTATACACACTTTCCAGTTTCTATTGTGAAGGCGCCTTGAATATGGCAAATAAAAAAATCATAGTCACCACTAATTTGGTCAATATTGAGGTCATGATTATTTAACAAGATTACTATCTGGAAACATAAATATCACATTTGCTTGTTGTTGCTCCTGTCAGACGTCTTCAAACAGAAAAAAATCACAGAATATTCAAATATAATCAAAATGTCTAGCCAACGTTGACCTCGAGGTACTTCTACAGATATGAAATATCATTATTCATTGTCTAAACTCGAACAAATCAATCATGGTGCGAATTGCATGAGACATAGTGTACATTGGGTATTACATATGTCCGATCAAAAGACTTGAACGTAAACGCACCGTGGTAGAAGCCGGAAGACGGAGCCTGTGACAGGGCCCTGAAGGCAGCATCGGACCCTGTTCAGAGCGGCAGACTTGAGAGTTGCAGCCAGACGGTGCAGGATGGTGTAAACTTCAATGTAGACCTTGGAAGAACCTGCCATGTCTTTTTAATTACAAACCTTTTGGATATTTGCTGGTCCACTGGATTTCATGGAGTGCATTTTTCTTCAACAGTTATTTCATTAGTTCTTGTTTATGTGAGAGTCTATGACAGTGGGAGCCGCTCTGACCCCGTCATGGCTGAGGTACCAACACAGAGACAGCCGGTCGAAATAGACCCGGACTTTGAACCTCTCGCCCGCCCGCGGTCCTGCACCTGGCCGCTGCCCAGGCCGGAGCTCATTGACCCCGCCAGCTCCAACACATCCTCCCCGGCACCGTCGGTGCAGCAGGAGCCGGGAGGAAACTCCGAGTTCACAAGTAACCTCGGCTTGTTAGAGGAGGACTTCGAAGAAGACGCAAAGCAGAAAGTGCATGTTTCCTGCACTGATTTTCAGTGTCGAGAGGCAAATGGTGTTCACCTTCATCACCACCACCACCATCATCATCTTCAGCAGCAGCAGCAGCAGCAGCAGCTCCCGGGTCCGCAACTGCCGCCCCAGCAACAGGTGCCTCCTTCTGGTGCTGCACCCCTGGGTGGCTCCGGCCAGAGGAAGAGCAGCTCGTCCCGTCGCAACGCTTGGGGGAACATGTCATATGCTGACCTGATTACCAAGGCGATTGACAGCTCACCTGAGAAGAGGCTGACGCTGTCACAGATTTACGACTGGATGGTCAAGAGTGTGCCATACTTCAAGGATAAAGGAGACAGTAACAGCTCGGCGGGCTGGAAGGTGAGTGCATGAGAACATCCATTTAGTTTTACACAACCTCAGATGGTTTGTTGGTTGGGCAACTCAGTAATGATTATGGAGTATGTTGAGGCCCCTGGTGAAAAAAAAACATCTTTCAGTAACAATATGTTATAATAAAAATACTCCAGCTATTTGTTTTACTGTTTCATCAACACCCAGCATATTCTACAAAGACTGTCAAGGCCTCCAGATGGGAAAACCTCATTCTATTACGCCTTTTTAAAATCAAGTAAACAGCCTATCACATTCCGAATCAAGAGAGGAACATTATCCAGCACAAAGCACAAACAAACACAATGAGACACGTGATAAGGTCACTATCAACACTGACAACCACCTATACTCTATGAGATAGTCTCTGGAAGTCATAGGAGCTTAGTGTGGCGGAGAAGAGGCACCATAAGTTACCATAGAAATAGATAAGTAATGCCCTGCAGCTCTTGGGGCCCCCTAATGGTCTGAGGCCCCAAACAATAGATTTCCCTGCCTGTTCTCTAGCTGCGCCTCTGGCTCAACTTAAAGCATCCGACAAAGCAGGACACAATATTTAGAATGGAACATTGAAACTTTTTCAAAACTATGCAGTTTTAATTTAAAAGTGTCCCTCGGTGCAGTAGGCAGCAGATGAGTAGAATAATATTCAAGTGCACCGTTCTGCTCTGCTCAATATGCAGAGAGATTTTGTTCTCTTCCATTATAAAAGAGCAAACATACTCTCACAATGTTCTCAATGTTTTTGGAGATGTATCATCAACAGGCCTCAGCAGAGGAAAAGCAAAAGAGTTAATAATACAATGGATACTGGGTGAGTTTCATTCAGCTGCTTCGGTGTTGTGATCCTGTTATTGTGCACAGTGAATCCCCGTCTGTCCTTGTCGGGGAAATATACCAGAGCCATTCTTCATATTATTAGTGACACCTATGACAAACCAAAAGGGGCCACAGCCCAGTCTGTGTTGTCAGAGCAACTGTTGCCATCAACCTCATAGTGAGGCATCACTGTTTGTGATGTGGTCTGTTACTTAATATTTAACCTCAGCTGTGAATGTTGAGGGAGGGGAAACTGTTGTTCTTTGTTGTTGCATGTTTGGGCTCTGAATTATCCCATGAGAGGAATGAATGTCCCTTCAGTGCAAAAAGAAATGGACAAGTGGAGTCTAGTGGGCTTCATATATTTGTATAAGGCAGTCTTCATCTTAACACCTGCACCAGTGTTGGCTGAGAACAAGATTTGAGTGTGATGGTTGAAGTCTGGTTTGACTGAATGTCCAGTAAAGTGGCCCAATACATATCTCCAGGAGAGCTTTTCCTATAACGGGAATGGACAGTAGAACCGCAAAACACACTGGGTCATGGTCTTTTCAGCATTTTCCAACGTCATGGAAAACCAACACAGCCGTGAAAATGTATTGGAAATATTGAGCACAGGAGAGACGTTCGTCCAGACCGGTTGGAAAACGTGGTTTGCAAATTATCGCACAAACATCTGAATTTATCGTAATATTCTCTCAGCGGTCAGAGAAGTTATTCAGACGGTCGAAAAATGTGACTAAAACCAGAGGCAGATGAAAACCTGCTCGCTGTTTGGTCCATATTCCAGCGTTGTAGCCCTTCCTGAAACCCCTCCGTTCTCATGAGATGTAATTTCGAAGCTATGTAAGGAAATGCCTTCGCAAACCTCAATCAAATATAGTTTCCATTGTTTAACACCCCCGCATGAAAAGCTTGATCATAGCTTGTGTTATGAATTATGGCTCTGCTATAATTTTTCCCAATTTTTTGAGGTTTGTCAGCAGTTTTTCAACTCCAGGCTTGTTTTTAAACATGCGTGTTTAAAAGATGCTGTGATATATTTGTCTGCATAAACTGATCACGGCCCCAATCGACAATAACAGGAGGCGACACAAACAGCGCAATCAGTGCTGGGGAGTATGTTGGAGGGGAAGGGGCAGGCAGAAGGGGGATGCTGGGAACAACGTCAGACATCCTCCATTCCTGAGCTGTGTGCTCATATCTTTGTGTCCCTGTCTTCTAGAGTTTCCTTAGCGGATGCTGCAGTCCGGAGAAAGGGATCGCTGCTCTTTATCCCATCACTTCCTCCTCTGCCCTCTCGCTTGTCTTTTACTGAAAGAGTTTGTTAAAGAGTTTAGAAAAGACAGATTTGTAATGTTATTAACAGTTATTATTGATTGGCAGCAGTGCAATTATTTAATATTGATAATCTTGTCTTGCTTGTTTCTGATTGCTCCCCGATCAGTGAACTGCAGTTCCATCCAGGTAACTACCGTTCAAACTTGTTTGTTATTAATATAAGATCAACAGATCTCTACTTCATCTACATTCCATTGTTGGCATGCCCGCCAGGCCTTGGAACCCCCGGCTGGTAGTTATTTTTGCACTTTCCTGTTAAAACATGACAGTCCCCCCACAATGAACTATGATGTATTTCCTGCTGAGTGGATGGAAAACACTGTCATGTGTTAACATCCCCGCCCTGCAAAACACGAGGGTCCGGCTTGGAAAAAGAGGAGGAACCAATAAGAGAGACCGTATATGGATTGTGTTTGTGCTTTTGATTTTGTATTGAGTCTCTTTAGCGGATTTTCCCGTCCCTGCTTGGAGCTAAAAGAACTCAAAGCGCCTTTAATATTACATTTTATATCATATTATGTATTGACTTGAGAACCCATGTATGAGCGTCCCTGACTGTAATGACAAATAGGGAATAGGCAACGACCTCATGGTGGGTGGAGGGCGGAGGGCTTGAACCTCAGTGATCGTACAGCTCCACCTAGAAAACTGCAGGTGGGCGGAGGGCCGGACGAAAGCGATGCTTTCGATGCCTCCGACGCTACAACTTCCTGTCTCCCTCACTTCATTTTTGTTTTCTCTCTAAAACCTTTGCGTCAGTTCAAGATGTCTGTTGCACCAGTGGAGGCCCCCCGCCAACTGGGAGGACTGGTTCCCCTGGGACGTTGGTGGGTCTGTTGGCAGGGCACTTTACCACTCTACTGGTTCTGCCATTGTTTTTCTCTACTAACCGTGACCTCATGGAACAGGAAGTGGCACCCTCGCTAGTTTGACTGGCGTGTTCGGGTTCTGAACTCACGTTTTTAGAGCTTCGGGATGGAGCTGGAAGAGTTATCACCATTAAATGTTTCATTCTAGTCAATATTGATAATCAAAGAACGTTTTTATTGAAGAAATAGGTTTGAATAAAATTTCAATTAAACCAATTTACTATGAATTCAACCACTTTCTATGTATCATTCACACAAGCAATATAAAGGTAGAACAACAATATAGTGCACACCTGTGTGGGTTATGTTGTACGTATATGGGATTGTTGCTATTGGGATGTTTCTTGATATGTAGCACACTTATGTTGTGACGCCATGGAACACGCTCCAAAAGTGGGCGTGGCTCTCGGTCGGCCCGGGTTTCCTGCACAGTTTCTCGACGAGGGAGGCAGCACGCTTTGGATTTGTCCGTACAGCCAAACTTTGCATGTTCATAGTCTAATGCGTAATGCAATAAGTTTCTGATTGCTAACAAGTGCTAATCGGTGGTGCATATCGCTATCGCGCCGTTACGCCGGCTGTTTGGGGGCAAGAAAGAAAAAACTGTCAACTGATTGTCTTGGGATCACAAGGTTAAACAGAGGAGGCCTTCCCGGGAACTTAAGAGGCCCACTAAGAGTTTTAGGTAACCCCTGGAATGAAAGGAGGCTCTGGGCCGGGGCTTTTGCAGAGGAGCGACTGTGACTTGAGGGAAGGTGGGGAGCAGTCAGCTGACCGGCTGTCTGCGAGCTGCGGCCTACGTACAGTCTGCTGCCTACACATGTGTGAGTCTGTGGAATCCGTGGCATGTGGGCTACTGCATTGTCCTCCAGCCTCCCCGGGATAATAATCCCTCTCTATATTATGTGCACAAAAAGGAACCTGGCCTCAAATCCATTATGCAAAAACAAAAAGGCCATGGATGCTGAGGGAAGCTTGACACTGAGTCATCGCCTGTGGCGAGAAGAAAGAGACACTGGCTCAAACGTAATTGAGATTAGCGACCGATTCTGTAAGAAACCAGTGGGCTTATTTTACCCTGCGAAGTGTGCAAAGGATGTGAGAGTTAGTTTATAATCACTGTGGTATTTCTGGGTATTTAAAGTGTTTTTTAGCATCAATAGCTCAACAGGTGAGGATGTTTAACTGTGTGTGTCGTCCTCATTTGCTCCCACTCTCTCAGCCCGAACTGAACCCCTGACCCTCAGCTCTCCAGTCCGTTTCATGGTCCCAGTTTGAAGTCGTGGCAGAAGTAGGTCACTCAGTTTAATGTTCAGCGTTAATGAAGAAGCCTGCATTGTGCTTGGAGCCAGTTAAAGGCAGGAGCTCTCCACACTGACCCGGGGGGGGGGGGCACTTCTTCTGCAGCCTTATTACCGCCCTGAAACTCAAAAAAACCTCCTACGCTCATGTTCAACTAGGCTTGCACTGCCTGGGTGAGAGCAAAAGAGCGACGGGGGTGGGGTGCACAGGAAGACACCGTCAGGAAGTGGCTTGTCCTTCTACTATAATCTCTGCAAGTGCTGCGCTCTCTCTCCTTTCACGTCACGTATCTGACTGATTTGCAGTCGTAGTAATGATATCAGTTAATAGAGGCGACAGTTCTGATTCACATTATCTAAGAACGAGGGAAAAAAAGTGTCTACAGGTCACACAGAAGGCGGAGGAGTTTCAGCTTGTGTTTCACACAATTGACAATTTATTTCTTTCAATTATTGTTGTAAAAAAGAATTAAATACTTTAGCAAGATAAGATATGACAGTTTTACACCGCTGGAACTCACAGACCTTTTGGAGGAAACCCCCTCTTTTGAAGATGTTTTTTGGGGGAGAAACAGGTACATAATGTAAAGTAGGTACTTATGATTGGCCCTTAAAAATTTCCAGGTGGGGCTCGACACTATCCTGACTTAACTGATGAGCTAAATTAATCATTTTTAACAGCTTCCACAAGATCTTAAACTCAGAGCGAGCCAAAACATCGAATTAGGGAACCGATGGTTGTTGTGTTGCAGTTCGCGGTGCTCTACTAAGATCTTTAAATACTTCATGATCTGAGCTGTTGCACCATTTGTTCGTTCTCCACAATGGAAACAGTAAAACCTCAAAGGGCCTATTACAGCGTTTACAACATGTGCGCCGCCTGGCGAGGGCCCTCAGTGCCTCCAGTTGGACATGTATACTCTTCTAACATGGTTGCATGTACTGATTCCAGCCATGTAACCCAGCCCTGATAGGAAACTGGTTTGTGCATTAACATTTTTGAGCTACACAACAAACCAGTAAGCAGGCGTCCGACGACTCGGACAAAGAAATGTTGGACTGTGTAGAAATCAGAAGTAACAGCACCCATCGGAGAGATCAATGAAGCTCTCATTAGAGGTGATAAAATAAAAAGCAGCACTAAAACACTGAGGTCAAATACATGAACGTATAGCCTAACATTTGTGTGACAGCTGTGGCTGCATGAGGCCACCGAATACGGCATAAAAGAGATTCCAGTCTCTCATCACTAACTGCTCATCAGTGCCATAAAACCAGTTAGTGATTTGAGTAGCAGCTGGTCTCCAGTGGTCCGTCTCTTGGGGGATCCTCTGTCATGTCTGCGGTTGTATCTGCTGCTATAAGTAAAACATTTGGATGATTTACACGTGAGGCAACTTTCACTGTGGCTGCACCTGTCCCTGCAACTGGGCCTTGTTTGTTTACTTGTCCTGTGACCGTTACTGCAGGTCTTATGCTTCGCTACACAAGGAACTGCAGCTGTGTCAATGGGGCTGTTTTGAAGTCCGGTAGGAGGGGTCGGAAGAGGATGCAGATTTTAGATTCATCTAACTGTACCCAGCTATTACACGGCTGCTAGAGACATTTCATGTTGCACCAGTTTGGTTCCGTCCCGTTGGCGATAAATGTTTTTGAGATTATTGGATGTGTTTGAAGAGCTGTAAAACGGGTCAGGAGTTTTCATTATGCAGATCTGCAAAAGGGACATGATGAATCTAGCGGCAGGTGGACGCAGCAACTCACCGAGTTTACAACTCGCAGCGCAACATGTGGCGCTTGTGAGGGCGAACTGCAAATAGATTTCGTCAGAGGCAAAGGAACCTTTTCCATGTCGGATGTCCTTGCAGCAGCTAACTTAAGACCATGTCAACTAGTTCCTGCACATTTTTGTGGCTATTTAAAAGAAAGATATATTCACCAAAGACTAATAGGGGGAATCTACGGGGTCGTTTTAGGAGGGATGCAAAGCCAACCAGGGCAATACATTTGAATGTTGACGGCTTCAAACAGTTTTAAACACTCATTTTGTTCTCAAGTCAAGAGCAGCAGTTGTTCATTTCATGTTTTTTGTAATGCATCTTAACTCCACAAGGCGCTGTTGCATCATTGCTCAAATTACTTAAAAAAAAAACCTTGTCTCTTTAACATTTTGGTTACTTTCAGGCCTCTGTCATCTGGGCCTGGGAATTTCCGTTGTTACTCAGAAAAGGTCAATAAAGTTTCAGATGAGCTGCCGTGCAGCTATAGGTGCATATATGGTGCATATATTTCACTACTATTCCATTCAAAAGTGAGGGCCATAACCGTGCGTTTAAAAAAAGAAGTTAAGAAACAATGAAAGAAAAAGGCCACCTTGGGTCGGGCTTTTAGAGACATAATGTGTGAGAGGGGGCACCTCCTGAACTAGTGAGGCAGGGGATGTCTTTTGTTCTCTTTGGGCTGAGGTGAGGTCTGTCTCAGACAAGGATTATCCCAGGCTGAGTAGAGAATGCCCCTTCCCAGGGCGCAGTCATGCAGCCCGTGATCTATTGTGGATACTAATCAGAGGGTGCAGGCATTTTGCATATCACCAGTGATCCCAGCCATGTGTGAGCGGGACACGTTGTTTGGTCTCTAAAGGAGTCTGCACGGCTCTGATCTCAGGTAAGCCTGTAATGACTAATTTCCATTTTTTTCAGACTACGATTTCAAAAAAGAAAGAAACAAGGGAGAAAAGGTGATTCAAACTCAAGACAAAGTGCAGTAACTCCACCTCGGTCTCTCCAGTAGGCATTTTGCAGGATATCCTACACAGGAAGCCTCATTTAAAAAGCCAGTGAAAGAGATGGGAGGAGTGCGGTTCAGGCGATGGGGTGAGGGGGTCTGTGTTGGTGAGTCAGAAAGCAGACAGTCCAACCGGGCACGTCACATCTGATGCTTTTCCCCCTCTTTCTGCCCGGGCTTCATCCAACCTGTTTGCATGTCTCTGTCAGCGCCTGCTGAGGAGCTCGTGTTCAGCACACAGTGAACTCATTGACCCCTAGCAGCAACTCACAGCAACAACATCTCACTCTGTCACCCTCCCCGTTCTACAGTCGAACTCTATAACCTCCCTATGCTTTCTTTTTCGGTAAAAAAAATGCCCCGCTGCCTCCACTACGATCCGACTTCACATGTCTACCGTTGATGTGCAGTTTGAGGTTGCTGTGGTTCAGCGGTGCAGGGGGACAGTCATCCGAAATAAAACAGTTGAAGCATGATCCGATGATTTAAAGTGTCGCTGTGGATTAGGTCATGGAGCTACATAACATAAAACATCACTTTTTATTTTTATTTTAAAGCCAAAATCAATATTAAGTAATTCATCTTTTGAACAATTTTTTGTTACTTAATTGTATGTCGTACTTCTTAAACGTGCCAAAACTCCTCTAATTTGATGTGATGAATCACATGATGATTAATACGCAATGAAAGCCTAACCCCAACCCGAGACCATCATTTCACAGACACACAGTCCATCTATTGTTTCCAACGTGAGAGTCTTTATCTCCATCCTTTGTACGTCCCTGTTGAATTCTGTGGTTGGGGACATCTGGCTTCACTAACTGCTGCGAGCTGCTTTTTACGTTCGCATGGGTATTCATGGGAAATTCCCTTCTCCTGTGTCTTCTGTTGGGCTTTGGGCTTTTTATTTTAGCCAGGATCTAATACGGCGATGAGTTGTCATGAGGAAGACTTTGTCCAGAGAAACCAAACTGTACAGTGTCTGTGTGCGCTGCGCGGTGATTCACTCTGCTCCTTGACCATCTTTGTTATTTCCCTCCTGACTGATTCACCACAGGAGGCTACTGTTCGGACACATGGAGAAACCTGACTGCATGAGGCTTTAGGTGTCAAATGTATCTGCGTACAAAAACGTGAGCAAGTTCTTTCAGCTCAAAGTAATATAGTTTGTCTAATTCTGCAGAGTGTTTTATGTCCTTTAGTCGTGCAGATGTCAAGGCAGGAGTTTGAGACAAGACAGAGAGGTTCAGATACTCATTGTGCACTTATCCAACACGCTTGGTGACTCCGAGTTACGGTAATACGATGCTCGTAATATGTCCGAAATGACTCCCTTTGTTTTCCCTGTGGTAATTTCCAGTCTGGCAGAGCAGCTTTGGCACTAGTAGAAGGGTGGGACGGAGATGTGCAGATAAAAGTAGGTTGATATCACAGGAAACATGTGATTGTTGCCTACTGTGAGGAGGGAGCAGCGTGACCACTGTGATAAACTCAGGACAAAGTTCATGTTTGGGTTTGATAGTTGTGTTATTACAGCTTTTTCGGCTTTGGCTTTAACTTAAACCTTTGCTCTGCCTGTGACCTTCATGATCCACATATTTGATGCTAATTCGCCATCGCGCCGGTCGTCCATTCCCTAATCAATTAAGATAAAGTCTTTAAGTGTCTTTGGCTCTGTGGGCTAATTGAAACTGTAAACGTCCATCATCTGCCCTGAGCAGCTGCGAGATAAATCCCCCTGGAGATCAGACGCTGGTGGTGCTGGCTGCTGATGATCCCTCTGATGGGCTGAAGGGGCAACTGAAGATGATGATTATGAGGAGACTGGCAGAGATACAGAAGTACAGCAGCGGCATGAAAGAACTTGAAGCTGAGAGAAAACATTTAAAAAGGGGGAAGCAGCAAGATGATAGGCTCACGATGGAGGGGTGTCGCTGAGCTATTGGACGGCTGTGATCAGCTGACAAGGGCTGCTGGTATCTCATGACAGGAGATAATGAGTAATAGATCACACAGAATATTTCACCTTGACTCAATGTAAATAATTTATTCTGTTTAGCCTGTTTTTTTTAAGCCTGTGCAAACTATTTTCTGCTTTCGGCTATTTTTTTTAATGTAGCTAACTTGAAATAATTGTTTTTCTCCTATGCAGGAAATTAGTTTGCATGGGCTTAAAAAAAGCATTTACATTGTGTCAAGGTGAAATTGCTAATTTCCAATTTTTTCTCCAACCTGTGCTGCAGAATATCACCAGAAACAAACATTGCAAAAAAAACTATCTAATTATTTAAAGCTTGGATTGCAGCCTACACATGGCTGCAGAAAACTTACAAGTCCTTCATTTTATTCCCTTTCAGAACTCCATCAGACACAATCTTTCCCTGCACAGCCGCTTTGTGCGCATACAGAATGAGGGAACAGGAAAAAGCTCGTGGTGGATGCTCAACCCAGAGGGGGGGAAGAGTGGAAAATCCCCTCGGCGCAGGGCTGTCTCGATGGACAACAACAGTAAGTTTATCAAGAGCAGAGGAAGGGCCACAAAGAAAAAGGTACAGTCCCTATTTTTTTTTTCCACTCCACTTTATTTGACATTAATTCAACTGTATTCCTCAGAATTCTGCTGAAGTTCAATTTAGTGCATGTTAATAGTGGACTGATATATTTTATGGGTGCATTTATGAGGTGTTTATGTTTTCCTACATCCAGGTGGCTCTACAGGAAGAGTCTGAGGGAGGGGCAAGCAGCCCCGGTTCCCAGTACTCCAATTGGCTTGGAAGCCCAAACTCCCACAGTAACGAGGACTTCGAAGCCTGGAGCTCCTTTAGAACTCGCACCAGCTCTGACGCCAGCACTCTGAGCGGTCGCCGTTCACCTTTTCCTTCTGAACAGGAGGATCTTGGGGAATCTGACGGCCATCTGATGTATCCTGGAGGTGCGGGGAGCAAGATAACGAGCCCCCTGCCCAGCCTGTCGGAAGTGGCTGGATCTATGGGTGGCTCAGAGATCGTCATGGAGAGCCTGTTGGACAACCTGAACCTGCTGTCTCCCAAGAACACCCAACTGGGTCCTGACGCCTCACGCTCTTCTAACGCCACCATGCTTCAGAGTAGCCCTTACAGCTCCACCAGTTTACCACCCCACCCACAGCAGGACTACCGTAAATGCATGTACAGCCAGGTGAGGATGAACTCCCTGTCCCCTGCCCCTCTGCAGACACTGCCAGAGAGCAAACAGGGCTATGGGGCTTATGGGAACCAGTATATCTCCCCTGCTGGCCTTCTAAAAGAGCTGCTCACATCAGATGCGGACGCCGGTAGGGACATGATTCCCTTTGGGGATTCACCTGTGTGTCAGGTTGGGAGGGGCCAAGGCTTAATGCCCGCCTACAACAGCCAGAGCCACCTGGTGGGGCATAATGGGGTTAAAATGATGACTCCTCCTCAGCGTCACCCAGTTCCTCATGTAAATCCACAAGCTATACATAACCATGGTCCCTCAACCTCACGAGACTTGAATAGCTGTAACATGATTCCCTTGACCAGTCTGACTAGTCTTTCAGGGGCCTCTCCTCGAATGACTGGCCTGAGGACATGCATGCAACTATCCCATGGTCACTCAGCACACACTAATGATGTCACAGCAGGCTACATCAGCAGCAATGGCTACCGGGAACTGAGTTCTGTTCACCCACACGTTCATCATCAGGAGCGGCTGCCCAGTGACCTGGACAACGTGTCTATTGAGAGGTTTGAATGTGACATGGAGACTGTCCTCCATGACACCCTCATGGACGGGGAGGTGCTGGACTTCAACTTTGACCCCGCGGCGGGGCCTCAGGGGTTTCCACAGAGGGTGAAGACCACCACACATAGCTGGGTCTCAGGCTAGGATGCATTGTGGATCACACAGTTGATGCTTGGATAGGTGAGCCTCACAAGGAATCTGGTGGTATAAACACACATTAAAACTATGATATGTTAAAAGGCAAAAGCGTGTTTATCCCTTAACATTTTCAATTCTCCCTCACAGGCATTTCTGAGCATGGAGCCACCGCTTGCCTTCATTCTGAGACATATGAGTCGACTGCCACTGCCGTCACACTCCACAAAGAGTATTTTTAAGTTATTTTCAAACTGTTACATGTTTCGAGCTGCAGGGCTGCGTACCAGTAAATGTTATTTTAATTTCCTTTTTTTCCTACAGCCGCATTAGCTGAATTAATCCTGTTTACGACTGCATGTTAAAATTGAAAATACGTATGTTTTTGTTTATTTCAGGATCATGGTGTATTAAAATATAGTACAGTATATAACATACAATATAATACAGTATCAGAGTTATTAAGTTATTTTTCAAACGTATGATTTGTATTAAACATTCAGTTTTTAAGGGTTGAATTTGATATCTTTGTGCATTAAGTGTTAATATGGTTAAATCATTCGACCTCAGACTGAGAGGTAAATCAGTGTATCATCTGCAAAGCGGTGATACTATTCACCTTATTAGAATACGAAATTGAACCCAACACAGAGGAAATACGTTTATTAGACTTCCAGTGGATATCACACAGCAGATTATAAACCCTACTGCAATAAATCTTGAGAATATTGGCGTTCAAAAGTATAAATTGTTTGTTGAAAGGTGACATGGTACAGTGGAGTGCAAAGCGGTGCGGAAGTTAAATGTCAGCCAAATCTCCCGGTTCATTGGAAAACTGAGATGAGCTGCAATCCAGACTGATATCAAGCCATCATTCATATATTAAGTGAAATATTTATTTTTGTTTTACTCAAATCCTTGCTGTTGGACCTTTTGCTTTGTACATTGTATGCTTTGAAAATGTGCGGATACTGCATAAAAATTTACAGAATTTGAGTTAAATGATAAACTTATTTGCTTTACTTAAAAACTAATATTGTATAAGGAGGTTACAGTATATAAGAGGGGCTGCCCTTTCTGTAGGAACACCCCCGTGGCATTTGTGGTGTTGCCATGAAATACGTACATGGTGTTAAGGGAATGCAGATGTTTGGGAACAGGTCATGTTTTACCTTCGGTTTCTATTTGTTTGTTCGTTAGCAGATTCATTGAGAGGATTTCCACCGAGCTCTTTGAAGGGATGTAGCATGTCAACGGAAGAACTCAATTGATATTCTGTCGCAGATCCATTTCACACAGTCAGTATTTTGTTGTTTTTAATGCAGTGATAATGTCGGGCACTGTCAGCAGAAGAACTGCAAACAGGACAATTTAGCAGATATTAATACAGTTTTCAATCAAATTAAAGGATCTTTTGGTTATTTTTATCTGAAATAGGCTGTTTGAGAGCGGAAAAGTCGGTGCAGAGCCTTATGGTGATGTACTGAACACTTTGCAAATGGTAATTTCTCTTTCAAGTTTAACAAAACTTCAAAGGATTTGGTTGCACGAGAGCAGCTGTAGTTTCCTACTCTACCAAAAACATTTCAAAGACTGTGGTGATTCACCGTGCCTACATGGACTCACAGACATCGAATGTTGTACATATAGTCTATACGATGGCTTTCAATGACTTGTTAATTATACTGAAATATTATACTTTGCGTGAGATTGTGTTACAAAGGGTTGTTTACATATCTCAGTTCAAACTATACCAGTAAATATATGAACACTCATACCTCAAAATATATTACCTCTGACGTGTCGAAGGGATTTCTCCTCACGGTTCCCCCAGTGAGTATTGTATTGAAATATGTCTTTCTCTGTATTTTTTAATGCTTTCTATGCGCTTGAGGATTATAGCCATTAGTTTCTAGTGAATATTGTTGTGACAGCATTGTAAATAATTTAAAAACCAAACATGAATCTGTATGAAATTAAACATTTATTTCTATTCAATTGTATTCATTTGTTTGGACGTATTAACAAGGACATGAAGAAAAAGCAAATGATGTCATGTTGTGGTGTAAAAGTGCTATAAATATTTAAAGAGGCCAACATCGGGTTACATAATTGCATAAATGCTGTTTTCAGTTATTCATTTCCTCACACAGTTACATTTCCATTTAATAATGAAACTAACTCAGTTTATATTAAATTGCCTGTGATGAGTGTTCACTTGGCTCAGGGGCACCACCGTTTGTATATGATCACATGTAGTTAAGGTTGCTGTCCACAGACATCCACTCTGACTTAACTCTGAGTCATTAGGAGGATTTATTTTTAATTGTTTGTGAAATTTGGGAAGTGCTTAAGGTTTTTTTTTTTTCAAACAAGTTGACCGAGCGTGACAGGAAGTCATAATGCAGCTCCGGTGCCACAGACCGTCTCTAAGTAGTGAAGCTGGCTGTGAGGAATGAGGCTCTGCAGGATGGACACCCGTCATTAAGCACACATGCAGCCCACATGCTCTGATTCAGATCCTCAGAGATCCCACTCGCTTAACAGGGAAGTTCATGTCATGGTCACAGCATCCAGGGATTGCTGAAGTGAGGACAACTTGAAGATGTTATATGCATTCAATGAATTGATTGAGGTGCACTTTAATGCAGATTTAATGAAGATTCATGTCTATTTCTAATGACAAAGGCTTGGTGGGAATGTTTTGCTCTGGCCTCTGTAAATAAGTCTTCATTAAATCTTCAACAATACAGGGCAGTAAATCATGAGCTCCTTCCTATCTGCAATCAATGGTTGCAGGCCGCCTTGCACCCCATCTCCATGGGCTCAGGAGTCTTGGTCGCCACTCTTCTCATCGACGGCGCTCCGATGGTGAAACAACGATAACCCCTAAATACTGTGTATTACACATCTCTAGACTACATTCTACGTCTATGCAGTTTTCATCCGAGAACTGAAAGACACACTTCTTCCAATGTGTGAAACAATCATGAGTCATCAGCATAGAAGTCACATACTGCAGCCAGTTCATTGAGTTTGACTGCAAGACGATCGGGGAGATTCATTAAAGCTGATGAATTGGCTCATTTGATTAAATATCTCGTATGGATGTGTGTGTGTGTGTGCAGAAAACCATGAAGTCATGCAGCTTCTTACTCGATTACATCCGAGCACTTACACAACTGAAGTGAAATAACTGAATAAAATGGCTCATTGTTGACTCACACTTACAGTAATGCTCCTCCAACACACCACCTGTAAATAGTTTCCAGGTTATCAGCGCAGGGCAAAATCGCCGTGATGATGTTTATCCACGTGCATTTTCTCTCGTGAAAGCAGTTTCTCAACCGACCGGCGGTGACCTGTGTTCTTGCAACTCGACCCTCCGCAGAACGTTATCAGTTATTATAAATGGAAACTATTAGTCACAACAGTTTTTAGTCTCCGAAGGCCACGCCGAGCGACAAACAATAAAGGTCACGCGACGTGTCATACGACCAAGACAAAAGTGCATCTAGCAATTCAAAACGACTACAGTGAAATGCAGCATGACGACTTTACCCCACAGCCTCTTCCTGTGTGATTCAAACCTCGTACTAGAAGGTGAAGTCTTCCTTTTAGGGTAATCAGGGTTTTTCACTCAGTTGTTAACAAAAACAAATGACAGACAGTTTTGTGAAGACATTCAAATCCTCTACCAGTTCTCTGCATGAAGCTGTAATGTGGGTTTTAGAAAGTAAAGAGGTTGTTAGATGAGCAGAGAAGCCTTTTGTTTGAGTCATACCGACACCTTCATCGTGCTGTCCCTTCGCGTACATGCAGAATAATGACGTCTTATGAGCGTCAGGGATTCATTTGTGGTGACAAATCATTCGTTTTGCTGGCTTTAATACAAGTTATTAAAATGCCTCAGCAAAGCTTCACCCAAGTTAATGGCCTCCGTTTTCTCAGTATATTTTTTAGAAAAGAGTTGGGGATTAAGAACCCATCATATATTGGCTCTGGTGCAGATACAGCTGTCTCAGTGTGAGCAATGAACTGATATTGTTACTCCATAAAACCATTACCAGTTCTGCAACTGGTGCGCCCTCTTTTCTGTCTCTGTCTCCCGCTGACGCAGCCCGCACATGTGCCAGCAGAGTGACGCAGATCTGCTGCTTAAGAGACACACGAAGAACCAAAAACATACTCGCATTTTTGATTAAACGTACTGTTTTTGAAGGCTTTGATGTACGATCGGACGGCCAGGTCAATAGACGTGGATCCAATACGTTCTTACTCTTACTATACTATGTATATATTTTGCATAACAAGACTTTTGGACCTCCACATGTGTCTCTTTCCATGTAATCTAACAAAGCACTTTCTCCAGTGCATCATCTTAAAAGCCATTGTAACACACACGGCCTGCTTCACACACAATTAATCACACAGCGAGAGCCATTTCACTGAAGGCAGGCCGAGCACAAAGATATTCCCTAAGTGGAGGTTGTTTTCAGCCGGACGTCGGTTCATCTCTGCTGCCTGACTGGTCAATAAAGAGTATTAGAAGACGGTAGGTGGGTGACTGACTGAGGGTGACTGTCACTGTTGTGTTTGCCCAAGGCTCATCTTGACTGTTGGTTACAAAGCATACAGTCCAACCTCCGTACATCTGAGTTGTCTGAGGTATAGTTCTGTACAAAACATGAAGCTTAAGGTAGGAAATTAGTCTGGCTGTGATAGCAGCAACACCACAAACAAACCACCAGTTGTTTGTTTTTCCATTTCTGTTTAAGTAGGTTCATTTTTGAGGATTATAGAGGCTTGAAGGCAGATTTGGATTGTTTTGCATCGATTCCGATATCTTTTGTTGGTTGTTATCTGTTCCCCCTTTGGTTAAAGCTGCTCACACTTAATTGACAACAGCAGAAGAAGCTGCAGATCCTATTAATGCATGTATGGAGTGCAGGTTGAATGCTTGTTTAATGTAACTGAGAGATGATGGAGATCAGTCCTGCCAGTCTTGTATAAATAAAGTGGACTTTTCATATCTTCTCCCAGAGGGGGTTGGTGGTCTGGAGGAGCTGCACAGCAAGCTGCGGACGAGCTAATTCATCTGCGTGGCCCTGGCACAAAGCCAGGAAATTAGGTTGTTTGAGCCTTTGGAGCTTTGCTAATATAAGCACAATATGCACATGCACACCCTGCATCTGAGCTGCAATGCACCTCTGTATCTCTCAGGGGGAGGCCCGGATGTATATTAATTCATGAAATTAACTCTGCAAACAGTCTGCGAATCCGGCAGGACTGGATCTTGGCAAAGTCCATGCAAACTAATAAATGAAAACAGCTGGAAATATCACATACTGTTCAAATAAGATGTGTATATCACACCATACACTGTATGACAGTATGTTAGTGTGCAGGTACATGAGATTTAACAGAAGAGCTACTGAGATGGAAGAGAGTGTATACAGCGTTCATCTGTTTTCTAGTTATTACAATATTTGGATTTAGAATATAAGTACAAAGTGTACTGCAGCAGAAATGGATAAAGAAAGTGATACTTTGTGTTGGTGCTTTATGCGATGACATCAAATTAAAGGATATCTTTAAGAACAGGAAGCCAAAAGAAACATGTAAAAACACTCAATTACAAGTCAATAAATGACATATAACTAACATATAAGTACATGTAAATACTTTAAATATTGCCTATCACAATATTGATTTATGACAGCGAATCATATTTTACAGTTCAACCTGTTTCTGCAGATATTCTTAGTAAAGTAACATTTTTAATGATTTCCCCTCTTTGCTGGAAGCATCAAATATAAATATTCAAGCACCTCAAATTTGCCCTGAGGTGTAGCAAACAACAACAGTGATGCCTCTCTGAAGTCAGCATGAATAATACTGGCGCCCTGGAACTGAACAAAACACAGCCATGGTTAAAGTCATCGTCAAACCCACAGAGCACATCCTAATGCATATAGGGACTCATTAGAGTTCAATACCATGAATCTGTTGGATGTTTTAGGTGAGTGTGAAATGCTGGTGCAACATAACAGTTCCCTCTGCAGGACGGAAACTGGAAGCGCCACATAGAAACTGAAAAAAAATAAATAATGTATACGGTGTAAAAAGGCAGGAGGTTTGCAGGAAGTGGTTTGAATGTCAATACTAGCAAAGGGGTTTCCTCTCCTCTGTGATCGATACCATATACATGTTGCTACTCTGTGTTTTAATCATTTATAATTCCTTCTCAATATTTCTTTGTGTTGCAGTTTTGCTGCAAACTCCACATTTATGAACATATTGTATTTTTACAACATGCACTTAGTGTGCATGATTTCATTATTGATGCAATATATGAAAAAACACAGTATACTTGAATGCCTTTTAGTAAACCTTTATTTATTGCTACAGTTTTATAATAGCATTTCGTACACCTTTGGTGTTAAAGAACGTAAATTCAAAAAGCTTACTTGTCTATTTGAAAAATATAAGCATATCTGGAATAAAAGTGGTTTCTTGCATACAACACCAAGCTGCATTACATTGGAAAATAATGGCAACATACAACAGAAATGCACTGTGCCAACACTTTATGTTAAAAACGTGACAAAGGAGCCCACAAATGCCCTCGTGTGTGTGAGATGTGCAACTGTTCACAAAGAATACAAAAATAATAGAAGCTACAATATTCTCTTGTACCACACTCACACTGTGCACATGAACTCGTGCAGAACCAGCACGGAAGGAGAGATGACTAACTTCAGCACCCCCGAGATTATCAGAGTGAATTTTAGGCTTTTCTGTGCAAAACCAAGTCTTGTTCTCACTATGAGCTCTCGTCTTTGTATCAGGAATTATTGAACTACCTAACGAATGCATGTCTTTTTAGGCTGTAGGGCAGATTAGCCGCAAAGGCGCATTAAATGAACATGGTGCATTAACGTTGGAGTCTGATTCCAGAGGTCTGTATGTAAGAAATAACCTTCCCAATGATGTATTCCACGTGTGTGTTCTTGCAAACACGTATAACTATTTACCGTAGCGTATAGAAGTGGACACATTGGGCTTCCAGTCAGCAAATAACTCCGTCAAAAGGAGGTATATGAGATTACAGCAGCAAAGGCAAGGACTGCAGATATTCATTGCTATTATTCAAAAGTCACAACAGCCAGAATACTTGTCTCGGTCACAGTGGCAAACCTGTAAGATTGTAATGAAACACAACTTAGAATAAAGATAAAGTGAATCAAAACACAGTTTTGTGAATCTGTAGCTCAGTAAATCCAAATGAAGTAAGTTGCTGAGTGTGGCACGTCATTACTGTATATTGTAGGTAAATATATGTGTTTGGGACAGAAATAAAATGTAATATAAAGACACAAGGGGGATATCTTTAGAAAACTAAATAATTTGTTGTATCAGACGGATCCCTGCGAATGTCAGTTCCTCTGCCAGGAGTTGTGTTTTACCTATCCGGCCAATTTTCACAGGACCTTGTGAAGGGGTGAAGCATGGACCAGGAAGAGATCGTTATATTTTGGGGCAGATCCATTCAGCATTTTTTTTACATTACATTTGGCTTCGGGTGACAGTCTTTGCGTGCGATTGTAGTTTACAAGGGAAACCTCACCATGAGACAAAAATGTATCCAACCCGCGATTTTACAACAGCTATCATAATATAAATTCAACACTATATTTTGGTATAATATTTTAATTTCTTTTACCGTTAGCTAGCAATTTTAATCATTGATGTTCACAGAACAAAACTGAGCTAGAAACTGAGGTTGATTAAACGAAGACCTCCTCAAGCTCTAAAAGCCCTGGAATTGACTGTATTTGTTCCAATCTCATTAATTCAAAGGGCTTTTAAAGCCCGGAAAAAGGAATAAAACAATATAAATTGAAACCATCTCCGATTAGGGCAACATCCAACCATCAAAGCAGAGTTATGTCAATTGAGATGTTATCCTCTGTAAGGGAAAGTTCACGGACTCAGGAGGCCGACAGCAACAGGAAGGGAGATCACCAGAGACAGAAGCCAAGGGGCCGACTTGAACATGATGCTTATTGCAGAGCAGATTGGAAGAATCCCTGCAAGAGAGCAAAAAGGTTGGTTTCAATGTTTTTTCTACTGTCGTTTGGACGCAACTAAGGAGCTGGAGTGGACTCTACTCACTGTGATGCACGGCCATGCTGTTCTCCTTCCAGCTGGTGCCTTGGTAAACCCTGCAGGTGTATGTAAAAGGTCTCTCATCAGCCAATGGGGCCCAGGTAAGGCGACACAGAGTCGGGGTCACCAGGCTGACGTTGCTCCTCCTGCGGTCCTCGGTGGTCACGTAGATGACAGCGTTGGGGTAGGTGCTGCCCACCAGTCGGCTGTCCTGCCGATACTCACAGTAGGTGGCAGCGACGTCGTCCGTGGGCAGGAACTCACAGTCAACCCGGACGTTTCGCTCCAAGTAAGTCAGACATGGAAACATCTGAGGCCCGCGCGGAGTGAACAGAAATGTGGACAGTGAGCTCACTGTAGAGATGCAAACAGGATGTGAATCACACAAAATGTTTCACAATGGCGTACAGTATTTTTTCATTTGAAAGGAATGCAGCACGATAGCTTGTCAAAGAACTGGTGGAGAATATGTTTCCAGCAGGACAATGATGCTATACAGAGAGGCCTTTGGCTGCAGCTACACGGGGCTCTGTCTGTGTCCATCTGACAGATCTGACATAGATTGGATTAACATTTGTATGTTTTGCCTATGTGCTTATTTGAGGATTTAAAGCAATACTTTATGTGTAAGTGATCATTTTTGTACTATTTGCTGATATTTTTTACGTGTTTTCCTCATTATCAATGCTAAAAACGAATTATCGGGGGACAGGACTGCAATACAGAGTGTGTGGGATGATGTAAGCTTCATTGAATTATTTCACACCCCTGCATCACCCTTGGGATGGAAGGTAACCACATCATCTGGTGATGAAGCAGAAGTCTTTATTTATTTTTTCAAATATCCACATTTGCATTACATCATCCTGCTCGGTGGGATGAAACAGAGCTGCAGTACTACATGTACAGTACCAGACCATTTTTGGCAACCCAGATTTTATCCTAAAAATAACATTTTGACACAATTATATCATATATCATGTGATCTTGGCATTTCTTTGATATTGAAATGGCTTTGACATCATCAATCACATTAATCTTACTGTACTATTATTGAAATGGATGATTGCCAAATTTTGGCATCATTAAAAAAAAAGTATTCGCACTTACTGTGAGTTTGATGCGTTATTATTATTCTGACAAAGAGGAGACAGGCCGTGGTGAACAGGTGAGGCGCCATTTGGTTTGTCTTTCCGATCAGATCAATAACCTTCACAGCTCAATGACCTGGCAGAGTTCGACATGGGACATCAGGAGAAAGTTGAGGATGGAGCCCCACATACGATCACATGAGAAATCACAAGATGCGCTTGATATGGAGACAAAATACACGTTATCGTTCTGATTTAGCTGTCAACACCTTGTAGTCAACAGCACAATAACAACACCTTGTCGGGATGTCTTCTCGTGTGCAGCCCGGTCCAGGCTGCAGGGATGAAGACTACGCCCATGCAGTGACTTTGCACTGCAGCAAACTGCCGAGCTTTTTTGCGCACATGCAGCTGACTGCAGCTGTAACGGCGGGACCTCCGTGCATGCTTATTAAATGTATCTACAGATACACAATGTCATGTCTAAGCCTTTTATCTCACCTCTTCGTATTACACAGACAGTCCTACCTGGTTGTTGGTCACAATCCTGCTCAGCTCCGGCGGGTGTCTGCAGAGGAACTCTGGCTGTAGCTGCATTGAACTCTGCATCCGTTCAGAGACACACACGCCACACCACGCACGCACATGCGCGCGCCCACACACTCACACCTATCCTGAATATTCCCTAAACAAGGATCCTCGAGAGGAGAAACATCTGCGTTGCTCATCAGTCGTCTTAACTTGCTCTGAGCTGAGGTTTTACATCCAGATATTGGAGTTCTTACATGAACTAGTTGATGATCTCTGTCTTTTGGTTGAATGTGAACAAATGTTTTCCCATCACTGCTGTACACTCTCATCCAGACACTGATGTACGGGAAACATGTCTTGGTGCAATACGAGAGCTCCCCCTGTCGGACCAAAACTGTAAAGCACCCCCCCAATTAAATCATCAATGTTTTGGTGACATCTAGTGTAAAAACGAGATAGAGAAAGCATGTTCAGATAGTCAAGCTTCCCTGTCTCAACCCTGAATTTACATACAAGCACATATATTGATTGGCTTGAGATATTTTTTAATTACATGAGCAGCAGGAGGACTCGTGTTTCCTGGGGTGACGTCACAGGAGGCTTTTCTTGCACATTACCGTGATGTATGACAATGGTTTGTTATTTCTTTTAAATCATGCAATACAATACAATCTCTTTACACTATATTTAGGGTCAATTTCTGGGCCCTGTCACATTAAGTAATTAAACTAAGATTAAATTAGGTTTACAATTAAATGAGACAAAATATTCATACCCTAAAATCAGTGTGCCTTCTGTACTGAATGTAAGAATATTTATATTGAGCTGATGAGGTGTGCAACCTTGATAAATGACTAAATGTTATTTAAAGGGTCATTTGGCCAGTAATTTATTGATAATCAACAACTAATTATCCGAGCTGTGCTTTGCAGCAGCTGGTGAGGGCACCTTAAAAACAACAGTTTACAAAGTACTTTGATGGACCAAGCAGAAAAGAAATGAAATGAAATTTTCAGGGCCTCAAAACCCTTTAAAGCACCTGTCCAGTGCCACTGCAGGTACAGGTGTCCTGTCAACTGCCTGGGCCAAACACCTGCCCCTGAACAGGCGTGACCGTTATGGCACGGAAGGTTTCACAAACATGACACATTCAACTTATGCAGGTAGTTAGTGAGTATAAAAATGTTGGGTTAGTAGTATATAGTATTCAGAGTGCTTTGGTCATTGCTGATGGAGAATGGCTCTGCATTTCATCTGCAGTGTAACAGCAGCAGCAGCATCCAGCAGCAGAGATGCAGCGCTCACATACAGAATCTCTAATGAACACTTTGGCAAGGATCACCACTCCACTTTCTTTGCTTCAGGTAGTGAAATCGCAGGAGACAAGGTTGCGTAATTACATCAAGTTAATCTGTAAAATGAAATATAGTTACTGTGCTGTGCTATTTTAGAGACCCCTGCAACACAGCGTCCTGTCCTGATGGACTTGGTGGAGCTGCTCTCGCCATGTTTTTAAAGCAACATGGCAATGTGAGATAATATTACAACTCTTTTGATGCAGATGTATACACACTGTACCTGTCCAAAGGGTTTCACAGTTGTTCTTGTATATTAGTAGGGCTGAACTCAGATACTTTTTGGAGCACACAGAAAAGTGTCCGTTGCACCAGAAACAGTAGACGATTGGGGGGGAGGGCTCATTCCCTTTGTTAGCATAATGAGCAAACTGCATCT
>CAAKHC010018891.1:190484-192984 GCA_901007825.1 Macroramphosus scolopax
TTAAAGCAACATGCCAATGTGAGATAATATTACAACTCTTTTGATGCAGATGTATACACACAGTTGTTCTTGTATATTAGTAGGGCTGAACTCAGATACTTTTTGGAGCACACAGAAAAGTGTCCGTTGCACCAGATACAGTAGACGATTGGGGGGGAGGGCTCGTTCCCTTTGTTAGCATAATGAGCAAACTGCATCTCCCTTGGCAAGCCATCCCCCCTCTTCATTCACAAGTGGCAGAGCGAGTGCAGGAAGGGGTTATGTTAACTTTGATATTGACAAATCCATTGTGCTTTCCAAGGTACTGAAGCAGCAGCCAGATTTGTAATTGTACCTTTTTCTTTCCATCCCTTCTTGTGTTAGATTTGTGCTGCATCTATAATATTTCTAAATCATATACACTAATACAAACTCTGTATGTGTACTTGTAGAAGAGCAAGAGGATCATAGGGACTGTTGCCAGATAGATCTGTTATGGATGTTTGATGGAACCTGGCAGATGAGCCGGTATATTGACTGAGGAAGTTAACCTGCACCGATCGCACCACACTTAGCTGCTACAGGTACATAATGAAAGGGAAGTTTATACCCTCTGAACTAAAATGTATTCATGCAAAATATGCCAGATAGCGGTTGTATTAAATGGAAATTGAAAAGCATTTATAATCCCAAGATTCAAGCAACATTTTGTGATGTCAGAGCAGCAGCATGCTACAATTGGGCCGCCTGTTAAAAAATCACCAAACAACCAAAAGGATGAAAAAGCCAGATTCCTATTTATTTTGCATTCCTTGACTAGATAGTTATTGTTTTAAATAATCTACTTCATGCCAGAAATTAGAGTTACAAACATTACAATGGATCCTCATATGAAGCCACAGCCAGCAGCTGGCTAGCTTAGCTTAGCTTAGCTTAGCATAAAGGCTGATAATAAAACCTATATACCAGCATATCTAAAGGTTGCTAACTATCATGTTTTATCTTGTTTGTCAAGAAAAAGTCCGGCATGTACATCGACTACTTATTGGCTGAAGCTTCTCGTTACAGCACAACAAAGAATTATCATTAGTGTTTATTACTTTTTATGGCATTTTTTTGTATCGAACATAAATAAATATAAATGGGGAGAGATTTTTATGAAATGAAAATATACAATAATACTATTATGAAAATGGCCGGAAGAAACTGCTGACACACACAGAATGAGAACAGCTGCTCAGGCGTCCCAAACCTTCATTTCCTTTTCAATCTTTCAGTGCGAGGCCAGAGGGTTGTGTATTGACATGTGATCCTTTGGTAAAACAGAGGGTAAAAATCAATAGAGATCCTTATACAATATTGAAAAATGTCCCCAAAGTCCATTGGAGCAGCATTTTCTCCACCTTCCTCTCTGTCCCCCTCCCTCCTCTCTCCTCCGTTTCTTCTACAAGCCGACCTCTACTGTATCTACTCCTGGCATCACACTGCAGAGCACCGAGGAAATCTCAAACTGCATCAGACAAGGTGAGAGGGATTCGCACACTGTTATTTGCAGAATCGGATGTATGGTAAATACTGAACCGTGTTGTACAGGATGCTTCACTTTCTACCTTTTCCTCTGGTATTCGGTGTAACAACCGAGTCAGCAGTAAAGGGAATGTTTGAATGGGAGCAAGAGTAGGTGAGCATCAAGGCAAGAAAGTGCAGCTAAACTGCTTACTGTTTCTGAACATAATTAATGCAAGTGGCCAAGTTATAATCCTGTGCTCTCTAGAGAGGTAAAGCACTGTAATGCGTCAATGTTGGCAATTCACCAGTGAAGTTTTCCAGTTCATCTCATCGCAGTGTAAACAGTGACGCTGTATTGTACTGGATTGTTTCGTATTTTGAAACAGTGACTTTTTCACAGTTACCTCTGCGATTGGCATAAGATGTAGTTGCTAGTTAGAGTGTGGGGGGACCTCATTAATGTGAAGACATGAAAGCAAATAAACAGGCTTTAGACGTACGTGCATACGAACTGGCTGATAACAGTCTCCTCTAACTCTACTCAATTTATTTTTTGCAGGAAAGTTGGGAGAATGTTCCTCCTTACTGCCATTATTCTGTTCGGTAAGGCCATTAATGGTTAATATCATATAGACGGAGGACATTTTCTACACTTTTATTTGATTATGAATTATTTTCTCCTCTGCGAGAGTTTTCGAGAGTGATGAAC
This sequence comes from Macroramphosus scolopax, assembly GCA_901007825.1. Lineage (NCBI taxonomy): Eukaryota > Metazoa > Chordata > Actinopteri > Syngnathiformes > Centriscidae > Macroramphosus > Macroramphosus scolopax. Next base: position 192,682 of record CAAKHC010018891.1, read on the forward strand.
ACAAAGTAAGTGGTGTTTTTAAGGGGTTTGGTAGATATCAGATCCTCTCTCTGTTCACACAGGCTTTGCATCGGCTCAGAAGGTGATTCAGGTGTCCTACTGCTCAATAGACGAGGACCACCTCAGGATAGATTGCAAATATGCGCTTCCTGCTGAGTCATCAGAAGCCTTTTGCAAGTTTACACAGGGTGCAAGACTCCTTGACACCACGGACCCAGAGGAGGAGCAGCATGCCCCCTACAAGCACCGCGCCAGAGCCCGCATCTTTCCAGGCAACGTCTGTCGCCTGCTTTTTAAAAACCT